>JXCR01062133.1:57868-68658 GCA_002079205.1 Phalaenopsis hybrid cultivar | reverse complement strand
CAATTTTATTAGATTGATCGTGGCGTGCACAGATGCTTTGGTTCAGTAGTTTTAAAAAATAAGCATTACATATATTCCACCTATATCCTATGTATTTACACATCTAACACTTAAACTTTGCTTTTTTACATTTATACCGCTGAAATCTTTTATATCACATGAAAAATACCACCACTTTAACTTTAGAAAAGCGAAATACACATTTTCAGGCGAAGGTATGGTGGTTTGTATGTGAAACTTGAAATTTAGATGTTAGATATATAAATAAATAAGAATTGAGTGGTTTGTAAATCTTCCTAAAAATGATCACTTGGGTGCTAGTTTTGTAAATAACAATATTTCGAGTGCTATGCATGTAATTATCCCTTCTTGCTAGGGGCATGCTTGATTTTTTGTGTTCTTCTTATTTCAGTTCCTTTAATGTTTGGTCTTAGAAAGTTATTGAATTTGTAATTACTTTTTTTTTTTCACATTTTGCAACATTCTGACTTGGCTTTACTTTGGCTCAATTAAGTAGCTTGCTCATCTTGCTGAGATGGAGATTAAACACAGATGCAATCAAATTCTTGAACTCGGGTTTCCTCTGGGAGGCCTAGCAAAATTGTTTGCCCAAGAATGGGAAGGTGATGTGACTATTGTCATGCCTGCTACACTGGCTCAGGTATTAAGCAAATCTTCTACGGCTATGCGTGTCAGATAGATGACTAATCTAAGTAAAGTTCTTAGGCAAAACTAAAATATATCCGGCATTTTTTCTCTTGTTTTCTCAGTATTCAAAAATCATACAAAATCCATCTTACGTGGAGCTCCAAAAGGCTGTCAACCAAGGCCGAAGGTGCACCTGGGAGAAGCTGTCTGCCATAAAGGCCAATTGTGCTATAGAACTTGCATTGGATGAATGTGTTGCCCTTCTCAACCACATGCGTAGGCTCAAGAGGAGCGTTGAGAGGGCCGCCTCTTCTCATGGGCTTGCAAGCACTATAAAATTGAGTGCTTCAAGAAGGATTCCATCATGGAATTGTATTGCTAGAGAAAACTCATCCGGGTCACTGGACGAAGAAACTCTTGCTGACCCCAGTTCTTCAAAACATCAGAGCCATGTTACTGGCTCCTTAAGCAGTAGCCATAGCCAAATTATTATACATGATGTGAGTGATAGTGAATCAGAAAGCATAGACCTTAATTCATGGACAAGAAGTGGAGGACCATTAATGAGAACTGCCTCGGCAAACAAATTTATCAACTTCATGCAAAATCTGGAAACTGACTCGGAGTTCATTAGTTCACAGAGGGATGATGAAGTTGATGTTTCAGCTGCACAGTCCAGTACCATTGGGACTCAACCGGAAAGAAGAGATTCTTTGTATAACAACTCTAGAGTTTCTACTGAAAGAAGTTCGGTGAACTCCGACTCATGTTCTCAAGAATCAGTCGGTAGGCTTCCAATTGCTTCCACCAGAATCCTGGTTAATGAAGGTGATTTGTTGCAGCCTGAAAGGATTCAAAACGGCATTGTACTGAGTATAGTGAGGAGGAATGATTTGAGCTTCGCACAAAGAGGCACTGATTCTGAACAGCAGCAAAGCTCATCTACAGAAGCTGATTCTGAGGAAATGCAGATCGAAAATTGTGATGCCAGTTCTACTTCTGATTTTGGAGATGCTGATGGTGAAAGTTGAACTCTTATAAGCAGTGCTTCCGATCACAATGATAGTTAAGGCTCATCTGTGGGCTCATTTTTCGCCTACTAAAGTGCATGATCGAGATAATTTGAGCATACTTTCAACGGAGTCTTTCTTTCCTGCAACCTTTTACTTCACTCTTTTTCCAGCTTATAGAGAAATCCGCAAATTGAGTTCTCCAATCAAAGCGTAAGACACTCATTACTTTGTCACCTGATGAATATTGCTTTGATGTAATCCATGTAATTTTGTACATCTAGTTTTGTATATTGTAGACAAAAGGGCATGCTTATTTTCAGGGATTTGAATGAAGAAATTTTCAGTGATTTCAATTGTGTTATCGAAGTTTTGCTATAAGTAGAATACTAAGCAATGGTAAGGAGTATAAGAAATGCACTAGTGAATTTGTACTCTACATGATAAGCTCTTTTAACTCTGACTGTCTGCTTGTGATCATTTTCTCAAAATAGTTAGTCTCTTGCTCTAAAAGAATATTCATTGGGTGGATTATGTAGCATTTGTTATCAAAATGTGGCATGCCTAGATAGCATCTCTATTGTGTAGCATTATTATAGTCAATGAATTTCATATCCTTGTATACATCTATTTAGTGCAACTGCTTTAATCCATATATGGAGCATAGTAGCACATTTTAATTAATTCTATAAAGATTGTTCTAAATAGTAAAATTTGTTCTTTAAACTTAGAATAATTAATAATTTCTCTAATCACCTCATATAATTTTGTTGAGAGCATTACCTTTATCTTCTCTTTTCTTTTTTAAAACTATGGATTATATTTCTTAAATCTCCTTCATAATCTCATCTGCATTAATCTTCCTCTTCAGACTATGGTCCTCCTATAAACCCCACATATTTTGGGCACCCTTATAATCTTCTCTTTTTGCATTTTTTTTTTATTTTGCTATTACTTAAATGATTCTCATAAATACCAATCAATAATTGTTTTTGCCATACATATTTTAATACTCACAATTTGTGGTGGAGATATGGCATGAGAGACATGCCTTTAATTCTTAAAGTTCTTACTTTTCCAAGCTCTTTATGACTAGTCATGATCATTTAATTAACAATAGTTTAATTTCTTCATTTTATTTGTGTTTACTTAGGTCTTTCACCTTCTTGCACCTTATTTTAGTGAATATTCTATTTCTAGCTTGATTTCTCCAATAGTAAAAAAAGCTATGCTCACATTGTATAAAAAGCTCACATTTTCTTTTTGTTTTGCTAATGTAATGTGTTAGGGTGAGAAACATAATTCCAAGAAATAGGGAGCATTCAAATTGTAAATCCATGTATAGCACAAACTTCATTCTTCTAAATGAAATGAAGAAGCAATATTATTTAAAAAAAAAAAAAAAGGAAAATGTAGAATGGAAGAGTGAAATAGCACTTTTTCCCTTCTCTCCATTTCTTTATTTTTATTTTTGCTTTCTTATTTTTTTTTTTCCACTCATTTCTTAGATATTACTATAAAAACATTTAACACAAGGGTTAAACACATAGGTTATTACTTCAACTCTCTTTGAATAAACTTGTGAACCAAATGAACCCGAAAAGGTGATTGGTGACATTGAGTTATCTCAATCTCTATATAAATTCTCTTTATTCTTAAAAATTTTGATTTTCTAATGAAAGTGTTTTCGGATTCTAAATATCTTAAATTTGAAGAATTTTTCACGACTAAAAGACTGGATTGCTTCAATTCAATGAGGTTCTCTTTTGACTCTTACATTCTCTGACGTTATACCTTTTGGTTTATTTTTTTTGGGATAGTGATTAATTATATTTATGAAAATATACTTAGGGTAAGGCTGATGGGGATGATAAGCATGTAGGTTATTGGGCTTGTGCAAGCCTTATTTGACTTAAACTTAAACCAAAATAGGGTTATCCTTTCTTTGATGAGAAAATATACATGGATGGTTGGTCTCTCAAATGATTCCTTATCAATTTCCTTTACATTTTTTGTTTATCTCAAATATATATAAATTAATATAAACTTTCAATCATGATTAACATTAACATGAACTTTTTAATTTTGTAATTGTCTTTTTTTTTAATGCATCACCCCTCTTTTTAAAAAAGCCATTGATTACACTATTTCTATAAAAAGTCTTATCCAAGATTTCTTCAAAAGTATAATTTATAGTTTCATGCTTGGTAATCCAAAATTTGAATTTTTTTGTGCCCTACTTTTTGACCTTAAGAAGTTGTGTTCTCCATTTAATCTTGATAGTTATTGATACTCTTCTTAATGAAGAATTAGATGCGAGGAAGAGGAAGGGCAAGGAGTGTGGGCAAGATCTTTGCTCTTATATTATGTAATCATTAATGCAAATAGAAGCTATAAATTTGTCACTTATAGAAATAGAATTAGAAGTTCAAATCAAATTAAATTATATTTTAATTTAAATTTTTTTCTTATTAATTTTACATTGATTTATTAAAAAAAATTTAAAAATACATTTATTCTAAAAAAAATTGTTTAAAATATTAAAATATAAATAATTATTATCTTTTACTGCATCAATTTTTTTGGGTTCAACAGAATTTCTTTGGAAAAGTTTTATACAAGTTATTTTTTTGTAGAAGTTTAGTTTCATGGTGGATGACGCAAAAGAACTAACCCAAAAAATGTCTTCTCGAAAACTATCATTGTTAATACTTAATATATTTATTCTGGAGATTGATCATCCTCACATGGTTGCATGAAAAAAAAAACACCAATCTTTTAAAATCTTAGTTCCAAGCAACCTTCCACTCTTTCTTGTAAACTATAAAGTAAAAAAATACTTATAAATGTGTTTGGCGTGACAATGATAAAGATGACTTTATAAATTTGAGGACATAAATAATCCCTCAAGAAAAATGGGTTGAGAGACAAAGTTAAAAATTAGTCACACTAAAGCTATAGCTCATCAAACCATACTAATATGACCAACGAAGGATGATATTGTTCTCTCGAGTTGCATATAATGGCTAGAAGACCTTCGTGGTAGTTGATGAGATGACAAAAGAGAGTGGAGAACTTAAAATCCTTAAAGATCTTAAAGAACTTCTTCCATATAGAATTCACTATAAGAGTGGTCATTAGAGGAGGAGAAAATGAACAATAAAATATAAATGAAAAAATGAGCGCTTTGATAGGATATTTATGGAGAAACAAATTAAAAAAAAAACTAGAAAAATATCTCAACATTTATGAGGAGTAATTTTCCAGTGCAGATTTCAAGGTTGAGATCGGACNTGAACAATAAAATATAAATGAAAAAATGAGCGCTTTGATAGGATATTTATGGAGAAACAAATTAAAAAAAAACTAGAAAATATCTCAACATTTATGAGGAGTAATTTTCCAGTGCAAATTTCAAGGTTGAGATCGGATGGTCGGTGGCCTTCAAATCTAACAATCGACGGATTCAAGATGGGGCGACCGACGACTTCTGGATGGCCGACCATAAGAGATCCGTGTACATGAGGAGGCCTACAATATGGGTCTACAATGCTGATTTGATCTCTATTTTTAGACGCATTTGTATACCTATTTTTGAGATATTGCACTTTAATGGAAAAAATTTGTGTGTTTTTCTTTTAGGTACAAGTAAAAAAGTTGAAAAATGCTAAAATAAGTGAAATAAGATCAAATTTGGAGCAAAAATGTGAAATTTGTGCAAAATTATTTTGGCACCTAACCGCCAGATCTAGCGCTTAAGCGCCGGTGAAACAGAGAAGGTCGCGCCTAAGCGCTAGAGGCCCCGTACTTATGCGCCAGAGGCCCCGCACTTATGTTCCATCCTTGGGGTGGCTTCCCCATCTCAAGTATCCATGCCTTCATAATGTGCCAAAAGTAGAGTGGCCTGACTATAAATTTCATGGGACTTGGTGTGTTTCAATCGCTGGAGGTCTTAGCTGAATTGTTCCTCGTTAATTGCCCAAATCTGCAGTTGTCCATTTACCTCCTAAGCTCAATAAAATGGAGATAGGTAAGCCTGGATGGAAAGCTTTGAACTTCAAACAAGGCACTAGCAACTGTTGCGGCACTTTAAAATATATTCTCCTCAAGATGCCAGAGGTTCTTTTGGGTCCAAACGTCAATCTAGAGCTGAAAAATAAATAGAGCATACACAGATCCACAAGAGAATAGACGATTTATTCTCGTGCAAGTTCCCTTTGCATTTTTTGTTGAGATCATCTCTTTGCGATCTACACTCATTACACTTTTTAGAATATTAAATCCAAAATTGTCTGGTAGATCATATACAAGAAATAGCACGTGAAACCGATGGAAGAAAATCTTGGGTGAGAGTGAGAGAAGAAGGAAAGATAAGAATCTAAAGATTTGCACCCTCGGGTTTAAATTATAATATTATCCTTATTTTAAAGAGACCTTTTTTATGATGATTGTTCGAGGAAAAAAGTAGTTCAAAGGCTGAGCCCTCTAAAAAAGTCGGCCGATAGTAATTAATTCAGTCTTTCTGCAGATAACTTTGATATTCATATACATCATTTTATGATCATTTTTAAATATAAAGATAAATTTACCTTCATACAAAATTACTACAAAAATTGTTACCATTCGGACGATGTTACTTGTCGTTCGCTTACCGATTAGCGACGTTCAGGTACGGGCGTATCGGTGGAAGACGCGTCGGAGTCGAAGTAGACGTGGCTTCACTGTACCCCCGTACGCCTCATTCCGATGCGACCGTCTCTTCGCCACGGCTAAGAATAGAAACATATGGAACAGTGAACGGAAAAATAATAAATATAATAAGTATAAAAATAAGCAAAAAAAAGAGTTGTCACTTTTCAGTAGAACGTGACTTCAATTCGCTCAATGCGTCAATCCACTGGATCTTTGGCAGCCTCACTTTCAAATTTTTTGGCAGAATATCTTGAATAGATGTAATAAATATAACATGTGATCAACTAATTTTCTTAAGATTATAATAGTCCTAAAACAATCATAATAAATAAAATCATCCTACTTTGTTTTAGAAAAAAATAACAATCACAAATTGTCTATATTTATTTTTGAAAAAAATAAATAAATAATTTGACTTTTTAAGGTTCATATAATATTTATTGTATTAATTATTTTTGGATAAGTTTTTTTTTTTTTTTAGTTTTCATTAAGATAAAATCTCTCTTTTGTGTTCATAAGTTTGTTAGTAAAGTTGAACATAAAAAAAATTGGTTAAAATATGATAAGACTCTAACAAATTTTTATCATCTATCATGAGTCTCGAGACATAGGATGGATCTCGAAACAATCTTTTGAGTGAAAAATATTCAAGCATCGATAAAAAGTCATCCAGAACTCTGATTTCAATAAACTTACAGTCAAACTTACTGGCTCTATGAGACGGGCCAAATGATATTAAAATTAGTCCAATTCGAGTCAATTCAAGCCCAGATGAAGTCATTAAACTATTTTTTTCATATATATTTAGCGGCTCAAATGAATGTTAAATCTAACAAATATGTAGTCGAATCAACCGTCTCGACAAGAAGAATACAGCGAGCCCAAGAATGCTGAATTACGACATCGTTAAGACACTCAAAGGTCCATCAAACACCATCTGATTGAAGGAAGCTCTTCGGATCGTCCGATCAAAGTGATTCATATTCATGCATTAATTGCACCAATAACACTATAAATAGAGCCCCTCCCTTCTCATAAGGGAGGAGAACATGACGCTTGAGGAAGAGATTGAAGTTTTGAGAATGAGTTGAAGTCCAACACCACCACCGCCGACAGCCATTCACAACCACTGACCTCCATCGATGATCTTCGTCAACCACTGTTGGCCGTCGTCAATTATCGGCAACCACCTCGACCACCGCTAACCTTCGTCGATCATAGACAAGCATTGTCGACCACCACCAACCGGATGCATCTAATCACTATTGGAGGTCGCCTGTTTCTAGCAACAATTCATCAGCATGTCGACGTGTAATAAGTGGTTGCAACTGTAATCATTTTTTTATAGTGAAACTCTTTAGCTAGATCAGGCCCCTTAGTTTTTCCTTTTTCGGGTTTTTCACGTAAAAACTTCTAATGTCATTATTAGTTGATTTCTCTTTTCTATGTGCGTGTTGTCTTCGTACCACGCTAAGACGAGAATATGCTACTCTACTACCACAAATTTTCGAGCACCCATCAGTTTGATGCCATCTGTGGGAATTTCAATCCCACCACTCAAGTACTTGCAAGGCTTATTACATGGCCATCAAACATAATATTCGTGTCAACGGAGTATTCTAATCCAACACCCATCGTTGTAGGGAGCAGTCACAAAGCTAAGGCCATGATTCCTCTTCATCTTCTTGTCGTGAGAGACATTATCCTACTGATGGAGGCGTGTCATGTCTTTTTCTGGAAGACGGAATGCGCAGAATGGAGGAGTCTCAACTAGAGATCATACAACTCCTATGCGGGGCTCAACAATTGATGCTCACACCATTGAATGAAGTTTGTTTACCATTACTCAGCGAACTACAGGAAACACACCGCTCAGAGGAACTCCTACCGGCCTCTTCCCAAAGAAGGAACACTTCTTCTGTCAGGTCGTGATGCTGAACACCCAAATATGCAAGTTCCACTCATCCATCTCACGCAGCTTATCTGACACTACCACACCTTGCTGTCATTCTAGATGATTTGATTCGTAACAAACTATGACATTGATGGCCGCCACCGATCGGCCAGGTTCAATTCGACAGTGTGTCGTTGTTTGGTCGCTCGATTGTCGGTTGTGGTGGTGGAGTCGCCATTCTTTTACCGTCGTATAACCTCTCTGTCTGAGTAACTCTCTCTGTTCGTGTGAATGATCTAAAGAGAGAAGAGATCAGAGGGATAAGTTATACAACGACGGGGATAAAAAGAAACATGTGGGGAAGATTTCATAAGGTAGACTTTGCGTAGATAGCTCTAAAGTGTATATCTAAGGTAAGTTCTGCATAAGACACTTCAGAGTTACTCTAAAAAAGAAAACTCGATAAAAAGCAAACCCACGACCAGAGATTCAGGTTGTTGTACCTATTCTGGTTTCATCCTATAAGAGCAATCCTCTATAGTTAGTTATATCTTAAGCAATTGGGGGTGGTGCTTAAGAAAACTCCCTATTAAGTTTGTAAATCATCCTCAGAAAATTTGATTGTCGTTGTTTCCGAGGAAAGGAACTTCAAAGCCCTATTCTAAAGAAGAAGGGTAGCGAATGCTTAAGGGTTTTGAAGAACCCTATCAAGGTCCCGAACTATCATATGGTTTTGAGTTGTTGTCAATAGTTTAGTTGAAGTTCATTCTCTGCTTCAAGTATTGAATGTCTGTCCATGCAAATAAAAGTTAGCACACCTTAATAACATGCAAAGTAAAGTTAGGGTGACGTTTGCCTTTTGTCTTCAGCAGCTCCTGCAAAATAGAGTTAGCATAAAAAAATTAAATTTGATTGATTGGTTGTTATTTTTATTTAGGAAAACCTGGTTAACATGCCCATGGCTTTTCATCGTCCCAGGGCTTTCAAGTTCCCTGATCTACTTATTCTGAGGAGGCGGTCAAACATACTCACCCTGGAAGATTTCTGTCAGAAACCATGGGTTGTATTGTCAAAGTAATCTTTTTAGACTAATGTAGCAGGGTTCAAGTTGTGTTCGGTGTTCATTGGAGTTTCATGTAAGTTTTAATGTCTTTTTTGGATTCTAGGGGTAAAAATTTTAGGTTGCTTTATACTTTTTAACTGATTAGATTTTTGTTATTTTGTGTTTTATTTTTAATATTTGAAATGATCCGGTCAAGACCTCATGATTTCGTCGTCTCATGGTCATTGCCTTTGCGGTTTAATTAGTCACAAGTGACTAGAAGATACTTTGTTAGCAGTCATGGGTTGCCTCCTCCAAAATAACTTCTCAAACTAGGTTGCATTTTATGGTTAAAGTTAATGTTTTAGTGTCTCTTAGGGTCGGCTTTATGTTGTATCTTTTCGCTTTGTTTGTTCCTTAGCTCAAATTGCCCTCGACTAGATCTAAGTGGGCTTTTATTCTCGTATGAGAAGTCTAACACTTCTTAACCCCATGTCTCCTAAGTCTAGCTTGAGTTCAGATTAACTTAAGTTAGGTCAGACTAATCAGAGGTGAGTTTATGGCTGATTTGAGTTAGCACGAATTCACTTTGGGTTGACTGATCAGAGGTGAGTTTCAGACTGATCAGACATTAATTATCGGACAATCATTCGAAAATTTATAACATCATAACATCAGTCGGTTTTAGAATTATCGACAAGTGTTTTACCTACGAGCTTAAAACCGTTAGTACCATTAAAAACGACAGTTTTTGTTATCATATCCAACGAATTGTGGTTGTCGGAAAAAGCCTAACTACACTTTATATAATCTACATATAAGTAATAATTTTACTTAAATAAATTGCATAAGCAAACTAACTTCACATAAGGAAATCATTTGAAAATGAACATCACATAAACAAAATTCTCATGAGATAAATTTCATATTAGTAAACTACATAAAAAATTAATGAAGAGAAAAGGAGAATTTAGTGGTGTTAGGGTTCTGCCACGAGAATGGGAAGAAAAGAAAAAGAGTGGTGGTTTGTTCCGCTAGGGGAATAGGCAGATGAAGAAAGTGAAAGAAGGAGAGGAAAAAAGAAGGATGAGGATGATGGTGAGAAGAAAAGAAGAAGAAGAAGAAGAAGAAGAGTGAGAAAGGGTGGTGATGAATTGAAGAGAATAAGAAGAAGAAGAAGAAGAAGAAGAAGAAGAAGAAGAAGATAAGGAGTAGTGCTGAGAAGATGAAGAAGAAGGAGAATAATAATAATAATAATAAGAAGAAAGATGAAGAGCTGTGTACAATGGTAAGAAGAAGAAAAGAATTGAAGACTTATAAGGGAGAAGTCAAAGAACATCAAAAAGAAGATCAAACGAGGGAGCGCCAGAATGGGAGATCGAATGAAGGAGGGGAGAGGAGAAGTGAACAACTTTCTCTATGTTTTCAAATGTTCTTCTTAAATGAGAAGTTTAAACTCCTTTTAATGCTAGGGAACAAAGTGGAGGCCGGGGGGGGGGGGGGG
>JXCR01062133.1:27946-47984 GCA_002079205.1 Phalaenopsis hybrid cultivar | reverse complement strand
GGGGGGGGGGGGGGGGGGGGGTGCAATTGCCCCCTCTAGACCCTACATAGGTCTGCCATTATCTTAGAGTTTTCTGTAGAAGCTCTTGGAAGTGGTACAGATGATTATGTAACATTTTATATAGTCAGTGGAGCCAGAGTTTGGTGGTGAGTTGTTTGCAATCTCAAAATTAAGTCATGTTAGACCAAGTTAGGCTGATTTTTTATTTCAAAAAGAAAAATAATTGCATAATATAATAAAGTTTATAACTTGAACACATGATTTATACAAATAGCATTCTACTTTTTTTAAGCATATTAATCGCTTTAGCTTCTTCAAGCATGCAACATGCACTAAATATTATGCTTCCAAAATTATTAAATTGATAAATATGCTAAAGAGTAGGAATTTCTCTCTCCTTTCAGTTCTGGCATGCTGGCATCTACTGATGTCTTCTTTTGATCAGCAGAACAGTACCGCACGTGTGGCAGGAAGAAGTTCGCACGCTCGCAGCCTTGTGGGGTCGTGCACGAGTACCCATAACTGGAGTGTGATTGTGTCCTCTGAGTCGACATCAGCTGCAGAAGAAGTTAATGCGGGAAAGTAGACGACGGGTGAAGAAATGGGTTAAGAAAACGGTGTCTTTAATTTAAGGGCACGAAGCACGATGCTTTGAATGCCAGACCCATCACACTAGGCCTAGTCACTTCTTTCTTTTCTTTTGAATATTTTAAACTATTAAATTTGAAAGTGAGAAAATATTTTTGGGATTAAAATACTGATCAAATAATTCTCAAAATCAGTTAATTTATTTTATAATAAAGGTGACGTAAACATTATTTAGTATTGGTATATATTTTTATTTAAAAAATTAATTTAATAATTTTAAAATAATATTTAATAATTTCCTTTCATTTTTCAATCAATTTGGGCCGACCCCAATCTTTCCATATCATTTAAAAAAAATAAAAAAAACCAAATTTAAGTTTTTAATAATAGCGATGAATGGATGGAAACCGGGAGAAAAATTAATGAATTTATACGACCATGCATTATAAGTCATTTTCCATATATATATATAAATAAAATATAAGTGTATATTAATTCGTTGAGGCCCGCCAGACTTTGGGCCATTAAAAGCCTCACATTGAAAGAGTTAAATCGAAGCCATCATTAAGGGTTGTTAATGTTGGCATTAGGTTGCTACTTGGGCCGATCAACTAACAAAATACTGAGTTTAGAAAATAAAAAATGGCAACTGGGCATTGGATTGGAAGGTTTTAAAGTTTTTGCTTGCGACATGTTTTGTCGGTCTAATATATATATATATGGAGAGAGAGAGAGAGAGACAGAGAAAGGGGTTATGAGAAAACAATACAAAACCAAAGAAATTCACATAACAATAATTAAACACAAAATATTTACGTGGTTCGACATTAAGTTGATTCGCCTACATCTTCGGAGAGGGAGGTTTCAATAGCACCGAATGAGAGAAATAAGCCCATAACTCTCATAAGACTTAAGTTCTTTTTATAGTGGAGGACGGGATCAAACAAGTAAATAAAATCATAAGATAAAATAACTCCTAATTATAATAAAACCGATAAAAATAAAAATCTGCACCTCATTTCTTACTTTCAAATAAGTGAGAGATGACCAAATGTGCTTCAAACTCCAATTTAGTTGCACCAAGATGGTTGCTTACATACCGCCCTTCCGAAGGAATTAAATCTTGTGTAGTTCTTCAAAATACCCAATTGGGCAATCGGTCATGAGATCAGATGTTCATTATACTCTTGCAGTAGGTGAACTTTTGGACCTGTAGTACCTGCATCCTTTTCTTGCTATTTCTGTTTATTGCATGTTTAGGTTTATTGGAGACCCCTCTTGGATTTGATCATTTCAAACAAGATTTAGCGGTTCAGTAAACTAGAACTTTGCATGTTAGAAAAATTTTGGGTATTCTCTTGGGATCGATATACATTACTCTTTAACTACATTATTGCTTGACATGTATACTTACGTGAATGACTGACTTACTTCATAGTAAGTTTTCAGCCATCAATAATCAATCGTTGAGGATGAACTTGCTAAGAGTGTCTTCACACTCACTATAAAGTTATGGGAAAGCTTCAAAGTTGAGTAACATGTCAGAGATGCCATAGTCAAGAGGCTTGACACAACCCTTAAGTAGCTAAAGCACGGCATACATCATCGTGGCAAGTGATCTTTGAGTGACATGCACACGAGGATGACCATTAGGACTTCTATGTACTATTTTTTCTTTCATGTTTGGATGTTACATTATTTGTATTTTGCAAATATTTTATGAACTATTGTATTGTATGAATAGTTAGTTTATTTGAGATTTTCACGATGATTTTCATCATTGCATATGCTTATTCGTTTTTTTTGTGAGATATTGTTGATGCTTGTGTTAATTATTTTGATCTTTGCATTGTATTTTAATGTTGGTATAAACATTTTTTGTTGATTTTTGATATTGTTTCTATACATATTTGTAGTTGATTTGCTGATGAATTTTTTACCAGTAATTGGTGGCTGAAAAATTCAGGCGTAACTTATCCACTATTATGGAGTCAAAAGGTTAATCTATTTAGCCACATTTTAGACATAATAAACTGATTGAAAATTTTATCAGAATAATCTGAGGATAATTTTATGGCTCATCGATTTGGTAAAAATATATTGTGCGATTGAATAATCATACACAAAAATTTTCATGAGAAATTTTCAATCAAAAACTGTTTGCGACAATAATTTTTATTGCATATCTTTTTGACNTTCTTTCATGTTTGGATGTTACATTATTTGTATTTTGCAAATATTTTATGAACTATTGTATTGTATGAATAGCTAGTTTATTTGAGATTTTCAAGATGATTTTCATCATTGTATATGCTTATTCATTTTTTTTTTGTAAGATATTGTTGATGCTTGTGTTAATTATTAATTGGTGGCTGAAAAATTCAGGCGTAACTCATCCACTATTATGGAGTCAAAAGTTTAACCTATTTAGCCACATATTAGACATAATAAACTGATTGAAAATTTTATCAGAAAAATCTGAGGATAATTTTATGGCTCATCGATTTGGTAAAAATATATTGTGCGATTGAATAATCATACACAAAAAATTTCATGAAAAAATTTCAATCAAAAACTGTTTGCGACAATAATTTTTATTGTATAACTTTTTGAGCCGATAATCAGTCAGTAGTTTTATGTATTCCCTTAGTATTGCAAAATAACTTTTTTTCACCTCCCTCTAATAATGGATTTATTTTTTAAATTAATTAGAATTTTTTACAAAATTTTATGATTTAGTAGAGAATGCCTCAGTGCATTGTTGTTCTACATGATCAAATATTTACTTTTTGTAACTTTCTGAAGAATAACAAGATGATTTCAAAAAATCTAAATTGTAATAATTCCTTCATAATTTCTTAAGCCATCATTGATCTCAAACATGATCAAGTTGCCACTCTCAAAATTTGGAATCTCATTACGTATAAAAAGTTCTTTTACAGGTTTTTGCTTATTCAAGAGAATCTCATAAAAATCACATCTATGGATGTATAGTGGGTGGTTAATTAAGACTCCAAATGTGTTTGGANAACATGATCAAGTTGCCACTCTCAAAATTTGGAATCTCATTACGTATAAAAAGTTCTTTTACAGGTTTTTGCATATTCAAGAGAATATCATAAAAATCACATCTATGGATGTATAGTGGGTTAATTAAGACTCCAAATGTGTTTGGGTCTCAAAATGAAAAGATAGCATTATATTTCTAAATCAACATATTAAAGACAAATAGAATTGTAATATTATCAAAGTGACTTAATCAGTTACTTTAAATAAAATTAGTATTGTTGTTAGATCTCTATTTTTTCTCTAAATTTTAAATGGCACACCTCTACTTCTTAGTTCCATCTCAAAGATTATTTTTACGGGTGGTGTGACTATAACTTGACCTCTGACCAAGCTCATATTAAGATTGATTTTAAGAGTAATGAAATAAAAGAGGCTTTGTACCATATTGAAAAAGATAAATTTCTTGGTCTAGATGGATTTACTATAAAGTTCTATCCGAGAATGTGATGTTATTTATAACGATCTTATTAAGGTTGTTCAATGTTGTTGTATTAGAGGCTTACTTATAATAGGTCATTTTTTTATTATTATGCCTTAATCTTCTCTTATTTATAAGATGGATTAAGGCTAATTTTTATATGTGGAGTTGTAACTCTATTTCATTCATCTTTTTTTCTCCTCACTTGTTGCTAATGGAATAACCCCTCCTCGTAGATGGAGATGAATTTGCATTAAATCACGTAAATTGCATCATGTTTAATTTTTTGTTGGTTGTGTGATTTTTTTTCCTGCATTATTTTTCATAGTTTTAATATCATAGACATATTGTAGTGAATCCTACAACATGCGGCTATGATTTCAATGAAGTCACAAACACAAGTCAAAGAGATCAGTGCAAGTTAGGTTATGAGATTTGGTTGAGCCATGAATAATAGCAGGTTGTTAGGTATTTCAATATTCATCACGACGGTGAAAAATAAGTCGATTCATCAGTTGTTTATGTGTTCTGTCAAAATCAATGTGACGAGATTTGAAGATAAAGAGAAAATTAGCATGTGGTGAAGCAAAGTGATAGATGCAATGTATTCCTTGAATTTAGAGGAAGGCTTGATATCAATGAACATTCTGAGGATTTGTATGAAAGAGATTGGTTGAAGATGAATTAGAGTGTTTATAACTTGATCCAAAATTCCATATCTAAGGAGATCAAATATTGGGTGATTATGCAGATTTCTATTAAAAAAAATTGTTAAGGATAGGGGAGAATAAGTATTTAATGAAGATCATGGTGAATTTTATTCATACAAAGTGTTGAATCTACAAGTTTCAGATGAGATATGGGGTTATTGCTGACGAGCACTTAAATGATTTTATAAAGATCTTGACATATCTTTTAAATCTGGATTTGGAGTTTATTGATGAAGACAAGGCGCTATTATTTTGAATTCACTTCCAAATGAGTTTAAAAAATGATGATGAGACTCATTCATGGAAAAGAAGTCTTAAATTTTGGCAAGGTGAATATAACATTGGCAAAGCATGAGTTCTATCAAATGAACTGGGAGTTCGTAAAGAATGAGTTTATTGAGGAACTTACACTCCAACATGACAGGTCTATGTAGTTGAAAAATTGGGCAAAGAAGGGGGTAGCAATGATACTACTCAAAATTGGGATAAGTCTCATGGGTTTAGTCTTGAGAAAAAATAGTGTTCTGTATGTTTAGAGTCAATCCATTGAATGATAAATTGTCTAAAGATTCCTTATAAGGTGAAAGTAAATGTTATTGTGAGAGGTGTGACGAGACAGATTCAGATATATCCTTATCTGTAATTTCTCATAAATTTTTATCTATCACGTTTATCCTCATCGAGAGTGGTAATGTACATACAGGAAGTGTGATAGTGGCGTAGTGACTACAAGCAACGATCAAGTTGTCATAGTATTGGTGTCAGGAGTATCTTTATTAAGATACATGATAGTGACATGAGGGAGCTGACTGATGTTAAATATTTTATATATCAAGAAAAATTTATCGTTTGTTGGGGTCTTTGAGGCCAAGAGCTATAGGATAGTTATAAAGATAGAAGTTTAAAGAATATGTTAAAAGTATTACTTTTGTGCAGAAAGTTCACCATCATAACCTGTATTATCTTTAGGGTAGTATAGTGATTGAAATGTTTACTTCTATTGAAGATTCTTTTAACACCACAACATTATTGCATAAGCAGCTTGCATATGCTAAAGTGGCAAAACTTCAGGCTTTAGTGAAACAATGATTGATCAAAGGAGTGAGCACATATAACCTCATTTTTTATAAGCATATTAAGTTTGACAAAAATAAATGTGTATCCTTTGTTATCGTTATCCACATTACAAATGATATTTTAGAACTTGATCATACAAATGATTAAGGCCTGAAAAAGATTCCATCATTCAGTGGGTAGGGATACTTGGTCTCTTTTATCAAATATACTCTAAATATGTTTGAGTATATATCATAAAGAATAAGAGTGAAGTACAGAATATTTTCTTAACTTAGAAGAAGTGGATTAAGAATCAAGTGATAAAAACATCTTTTGTATCAAATCAAAAAA
The DNA here is from genome assembly GCA_002079205.1 of Phalaenopsis hybrid cultivar. NCBI lineage: Eukaryota > Viridiplantae > Streptophyta > Magnoliopsida > Asparagales > Orchidaceae > Phalaenopsis > Phalaenopsis hybrid cultivar. The sequence goes on along the minus strand of JXCR01062133.1, from coordinate 41,792 downwards.
TATGTGATACACATTGAATGCATTTTTGTAAGAGTGTTGAACAGTTAGGATAGAACACCAATTCACAATTTGAGAGACGCCACAATAGAACAAGGTGGCAAAAAGGATGAATCAACTTTGGTGGTGAATGTTTAGTATATGTTATCCAATGTTAGATTGCGTATAATCTATTGTGTTGAGGCCATAGATTATGCTTGTCTTGTTGCATCTGCTTTTTATAGGTAGAAGACCACAAAGAAGATATGGTCAAGGTATCCTGTTAGAGATTATGAGCACATAATGGTGTTTGGACATACAACTTGCTCTTATGCGCAGAATGATAGATTAAAATCATAAACAAAGAAGGTGATTATCATTAGATTCAGACTTGGAGTCAAAGGCTTCAACTTTATGATCAAACAGAGAGAAAGATTATCATTAGTAAAGATGCTACATTTTGATAAGGCAAACTTTTTGAAGCCTTGGGACTCAATGCAAGTAAAAAGTTCTATTATGACAAGATATATGTTTCAAAAATTAGATTTTGATGTAACTCCATTTATTCCATTGATTTCATTCACTCATACTAGGTACTAATCTAGTTACGACTCAGGAGATATCTACTGATAGTTTTTAGAATGATGTGAAAGAAGATATTGAATATGAGGCCCCTATTTGGAATCTATTCATGGGAGCAAAATCAGAGATCAAAATATCCCAAAACTTTTTTAACTGAGGGATCACATTGCATTTGTACGTTCAGTCACAAAGGTTGAAGTTCCTTGTTATTACAAGGAAGTTGTGGAGTGCTCCGATAGTGACCTTGGAGAGGAGTAATGGATGAAGAGATAGAGTCTCTTTGGAAGAATGCTACTTGGGATCCGGTGAAGGTTCCTCCAGGAAGGAAATCCACTATGTAAAAATGAGTGTATGAAAAGATGAAAGATCTTATGAAGTTGATGTGTTGTATAAGGCATGGTTAATGACAAAAGGCTTTAAACAGTGCGAAGGGATTGATCATGATTTGATGTTCTCCATAAAATTTCAAGCATCCCTTGATTCATTTGCATAACACGGTCTGATTTTGGAGCAACATGATGTGAATATTGTCTTCCTATATGAGAAATTTCAAGAAGTGATCTATATAAGTTACAACGACCTGTATATGGAGCCACAAAAGTCTTAGTTTATAGAATGAACAAATCAATATGGGTTGAAGCAATCACAAAGGATGTAGTATAAAAAGTTTGATCAGTTCATTATGGGATATGACCACACAAGAATTTAATATGTTCATTGTGCAAATTTTAAGAAGTTGGTCAAAAGTGAGCTTTTCTACTTGCTTCGATATGTTAATGATATTTTAATTGCATCTTCTAGTGAGAGATTGACAGGATGAAGAACCAACTATCCAAATATTTTCAAATAAAAGAGTTGGGCGAAGTTAGCTCAACATTTTTTTGATATGAAGGTTCTTAGGGATAAGTAGCTGGAAAGGTTTGTCTCTCACAAGAGGCATATGTTTTGAAGGTGATGAAGATGATTGAGGTTAATGATTTGAGCAAGATGGTGAGCCCACCCATGTCTTCCCACTTTAAGCTGTGTTCAAATCAATATCCTGAAGATGACCATGAGCGAAAAAATATATGATTGATTCCTTATGCTAGTGTAATAGACAGTCAGATATATATTATGGTTTGTACTAGACCATACATTAATCAAGCAATTGGTGTGGTGAGCAAGCTCATGCATAATTTAAGACAGAGTCATTGACAAGCTGTGAAATATATTTTTGAGGTATTTGAAGGGTACAACTGATGTAAGCTTAATATTTAAGAGGTATTCATCTATTGTTTCTTTGTGTATATGTTACATTGATTATTAATACTACGTATAGTTAATGTCGATAGGCATAGGAATACAAATTACTATTTATTCACAATGGTAGGAGGATTAATAAGTTGGAGATGAACTATTTATTTTATTGATGGTTTGTCTACTACGAAGGCTGAGTTCATGACAGTCAGGAAAGTAATGAAGGAAGCAATATTGATGTATGACCTACAAGATAACTTAAGACTTAATCAAGAGCCTCTGATAATATTTTATGGTAGTTAGAGTGCAATATTCTTGGCCACAAATCCGGTTCATTATGCTTGTACCAAGCATATTGATGTGTAGTCGAACTTTATTTAAGACTTGACTGATGACAACAATATTCTATTAAAAAAGATATATATGAAGAAAAATCCAGCCGACATGCTCAGAATGATACTACTAGTTTAGAAATTCACATACAATAAAAGTTAGGTGAACTTCCATGCTTAGGATTGATTGCCCATCCGAGCATTTTAAAGAACTATCAAGACTCGATCCTTTCCAGAGAAGAGATACATAGACAACTACTTTGGTGTTGGAGCTCATTTTGGTCATCCACCACTTATCTAGAAATGAGAGATGAGATGGAGATTGTTGTATTAGAGACTTATTTCTAAAGGGGGATAAATATGTCATTTTTTTATTTATAAGTATGCCCTAATACTCCCTAAATATATATGAGATATTAATTTTTATTTGTGGAGTTGTAACCCTATTTAAGGTGTCTTTTCTTTCTCCTAACATGTTTGTGGAATAACACCTTCCCGTGGACGTAGGCGGATTTGCACAGAGCCACATAAATCGCATTATGTTTGATTGTTGGTTTGATGTGTGACTTTTTTTTTGCATTGTTTATTTTTTTCTATATTTATTTTCAAGAATCTCATAGAGTACATTTGTGATAGAGTGTGAAATTCTTGGACATGATTCTAATTCATTATGTATGTACCAAGCACATTGATGTGAGGTAGCACTTTGTTTGAGACTTAATTGATCATGAAAAATCTTTTTATTGAAGAAGATTGATACGAAGGAGAATCTAACAGACATGCTTATAAAGGTGCTTCCAATCCACAAAATTCACATACTATAGGACTTTGGTGAACATCTAAGCTGATGATTGATTGTTCATTTAGGCTTTTTGAAGAACTATGTGAAGGCAGATTCTTTTGGAAGTAGAGGTAAATATGCAACCATTTTGGCGCAGGGGTTTTGGTGTTGGAGCTCATTTTGCTCATCTCCCATTTATTTCAAACGGAGAGATAAGGTGGAGATTGTTGTATTAGAGACTTATTTATAAAATAGGATAAAAATGTCATTTTTTTATTAGTATGCTCTAATCCTCTTATATTTATATGAGGAATTAAAGTCAAATTTTATGTGTGAAGCTATAATCATATTTTGGGCATACTTTCTTTATCCCCACCTAATGCCCTCCCAATGGAGGTATGAGGACTTGCGCCGAATCACGTAAATCACATCGTGTCTGATTGATTGTTTGTTGTGTGTGTGTGTTTTTTTTTTTTTCATTTTTTGCATAATAATATTTTTTTCTATATANATATCGGTAATATAGACTGAAGTTGTAGCAGTGCTCTCTGAAATTTTAGTGCGTTTGTTTGCTGTGTTTGTGTATGTGGTTATTTGATGAGTGCTCCGCTCCTTAGGCAAACGTTAGATGTCATTGGTTAGGATTCTTATTTATTGGTATGTACTGAGATACTGTAATCACCACATTATTATCACATATAAATTGCTTTAGATAAGGCTAATTCTTAATTTTCAGACATTTTTCAGCTAAATATTTTGCAAAGCCATTTTATCTTGCAGTCATACTTGAATCTTGAGACAAACTAATTGAATCAATGTGATATATGTTTTTCTAAATAAAATAAATATGAAATATAATATACAAGGTTTTGTATGTTCCATATTAATTTATTGTAATTATATTATAGTGTGATTGTAAAATAGTAATCTGTGGNTCTCAAAGATTATTTTTACGGGTGGTGTGACTATAACTTGACCTCTGACCAAGCTCATATTAAGATTGATTTCAAGAGTAATGAAATAAAAGATGCTTTGTACCATATTGAAAAAGATAAATTTCTTGGTCTAGATGGATTTACTATAAATTTCTATCCGAGAATGTGATGTTATTTATAACTATCTTATTAAGGTTGTTTAATATTATCGTATTAGAGGCTTATATATAATAGGTCATTTTCTTTTTTTTAATTATCCCTTAATCTTCTTTTATTTATAAGATGGATTAAGGCTAATTTTTATATTTGGAGTTGTAACTTTATTTCATTCATCTTTTTTTCTCCTCACTTGTTAATAATGGAATAACCCCTCCTCGTATATGGAGATGGATTTACATTAAATCACGTAAATTACATCATGTTTAATTTTTTGTTGGTTGTGTGATTTTTTTTCTTGTATTATTTTTCACACTAATTAACATCATAGACATATTGGTGTGATTCCTACAACAGGCGGCTATGATTTCAATGAAGTCACAAACACAAGTCAAAGAGATCAGTGCAAATTAGGTTATGAGATTTGGTTGAGCCATGAATAATAGCAAGTTGTTAGGTATTTCAATATTCATCACGACGGTGGAAAAGAAGTCGATTCATCAATTTTTTATGTGTTATGTTAAAATCAATGTGATGAGATTTGATGATAAAGAGAAAATTAGCATGTGGTGAAGCAAAGTGAATGAACATTATGAGGATTTGTGAACATTCTGAGGATTTGTATGAAAGAGATTGGTTGAAGATGAATTAGAGTGCTTATAACTTGATCCAAAATTCCATATCTAAGGAGATCAAATATTGGGTGATTTTGCAGATTTCTATTAAAAAAATTGTTAAGAATAGGGGAGAATAAATATTAAATGGAGATCATGGTGAATTATATTCATACAAAGTGTTGAATCTAAAAGTTTCAGATGAGATATGGGGTTATTGTTGATGAGCACTTGAATGATTTTATAAAGATCTTGACATATCTTTTAAATATGGATTAGGAGTTTATTGATGAAGACAAGGCACTATTATTTTGAATTCACTTCCAAATGAGTAAAAAAAATCATGATGAGACTCATTCATGGAAAAGAAATCTTAAATTTTGGCAAGGTGAATATAACATTGGCAAAGCATGAGTTCTATCAAATGAACAGGGAGTTCGTAAAGATTGAGTTTATTGAGGAACTTACACTCCAACATGACAGATCTATGTAGTTGAAAAATTGGGCAAAGAAGGGGGTAGCGATGATATTACTCAAAATTGGGATAAGTCTCATGGGCTTAGTCTTGAGAAAAAGTAGTGTTCTGTATGTTTGGAGTCAATCCATTGAATGAGAAATTGTCTAAAGATTCTTTATAAGGTGAAAGTAAATGTTATTGTGAGAAGCGTGACGAGACAAATCCAGATATATCTTTATTTGTAATTTCTCATAAATTTTTATCTATCACTTTTATCCATGTACATACAAGAAGTGTGATAGTGGCGTGGTGACTATAAGCAATGATCAAGTTGTCATAGTATTAGTGTCAGGAGTATCTTTATTAGGATACATGATGGAGACAAGAGGGAGCTGATTGATGTTAGACATTTTCTATATAAAAAAAATTTATCGTTTGCTGGGTTCTTTGAGGCTAAGAGCTATAGGGTAGTTATAGAGACAAGAGTTTAAAGAATATGTCAAAAGTATTAATTTTTGTGCAAAAAGTTCACCATCATAACCTGTATTATCTTTAGGGTAGTATAGTGATTGAAATGTTTACTTCGTTTGAAGATTCTCTTAACACCACTACATTATTGCATCAGCAGCTAGCGTATGCTAAAGTGGCATAACCTCAAGCTTTAGTGAAACAATGATTGATCAAAGGAGAGAGCACATATAACCTCATTTTTTATAAGCATATTAAGTTTGACAAAATTAAATATGTATCCTTTGTTACCGTTATCCACATTACAAATGTTATTTTAGAACTTGATCATACAAATGATTAAGGCCTGAAAAAGATTCCATCATTCAGTGGGTAGGGACACTTGGTCTCTTTTATCAAATATACTCTAAATATGTTTGAGTATGTATCATAAAGAATAAAAGTGAAGTACTGAAGATTTTCTTAACTTAGAAGAAGTAGATTAAGAATCAAGTGATAAGAACATTCATTGTATCAAATAAAAAAATATGTGATACACATTGAATGCATTTTTGTAAGAGTGTTGGACAGTTATGATAGAGCACCGATTCACAATTTGGGAAACGCTACAATAGAACAAGGTGGCAAAAAAGGATGAATCTACTTTGGTGGTGAATATTTAGTATATGTTATCCAATTTTAGATTAGGTAGAATCTATTGTGTTGAGGCCATAGATTATGCTTGTCTTGTTGCATCTGTTTTTTATAGGTAGAAGACCACAAAGAAGATATGATCAAGGTATCTTGTTAGAGATTATGAGCTCATAATGGTGTTTAGACATACAACTTGCTCTTATGTGCAGAATGATAGATTAGAATCATAAACAAAGAAGGTGATTATCATTAGATTAAGACTTGGAGTCAAAGGCTTCAACGTTATGATCAAACAGAGAGAAAGATTATCATTAGTAAAGATGCTACATTTTGATAAGGCATGTTTTTGAAGTCGTGAAACTTAATGCAAGTAAAAAGTTCTATGTAGGACAAGATATACATTTCAAAAATTAGATTTTGATGCAACTCCATTTATTCCATTGATTTCATTCACTCCTACTAGGTACTTGATCTAGTTACGACTAAGGAGATATCTATTGATAGTTTTTAGAATGATGTGAAAGAAGATATTGAATATGATGCCTCTATTTGGAATCTATTCCTGGGAGCAAAATCAGAGGTCAGAATATCCCAAAAATTTCTTAACTGAGGGATCACATTGAATTTGTACTTTCAGTCACGAAGGTTGAAGTTCCTTGTCATTATAAGGAAGTTGTGGTGTGCTTCGATAGTGACCTTGGAGAGGGGTAATGGATGAAGAGATAGAATCTGTTAGGAAGAATGTTACTTGGATCTGGTGAAGGTTCCTCCAGGAAGGAAATTCAATATGTACAAATGAGTGTATAAAAAAATGAAAGATCTTATGAAGTTGATGTGTTGTATAAGGCAAGGTTAATGACAAAAGGCTTTAAACATTGCGAAGGGATTGATGATGTTCTCCATAATTTTCAAGCATCCCTTGATTCATGTTCTCTCAGCATTTGTTGCACAACACAGTCTGATTTTGGAGCAACATGATGTAAATATTGTCTTCCTATATGAGAAATTTTAAGAAGTGATCTATAAGTTATAACTACCTGTATATGGAGCCACAAAAGTCTTAATTTATAGAATGAACAAATCAATATGGGTTGAAGCAATCACAAAGGCTGTAGTATAAATAGTTTGATCAGTTCATTATGAGATATGAACACACAAGAATTTATTATGTTCATTGTGCTGATTTTAAGAAGTTGGTCAAAAGTGAGCTTTTCTACTTGCTTCTATATGTTAATGATATTTTAATTGCATCTTATAGTGAGAGGTTGACAGGATGAAGAACCAACTATCCAAATATTTTCAAATAAAAGAGTTGGGTAAAGTTAGCTCAAAATTTTTTTAACATGAAGGTTCTTGGGGATAAGTAGCTGGAAAGGTTTGTCTCTCATAAGAGACATATGTTCGGAAGGTGATGAAGATGATTGAGGTTGGTGATTTGAGTAGGATGGTGAGCCCACCCATTTCTTCCCACTTTAAGTTGTGTTCAGATCAATATCCTAAATATGACCATGAGAGGAAAAAATATATGATTGATTCCTTATACTAGTGAAATAGACAGTCTGATGTATATTATGGTTTGTACTAGACCATACATTGCACAAGCAATTGGTGTGGTGAGCAAGCTTATGCATAATTTAAGACAAAATAATTAACAAACTGTGAAATATATTTTTGAGGTATTTGAAGGGTACAACTGATGTAAGCTTAATATTTAAGAGGTATTCATCTATTGTTTCTTTGTGTATAGGTTACATTGATTTATACTATGTATAGTTCATGTCGATAGGCATAGGAATACTAATTGCTATTTATTCACAATGGTAGGAGGATTAATAAGTTGGAGATCAACTATTTATTTTATTGATGGTTTGTCTACTACAAAGGTTGAGTTCATGACAATCAGGAAAGTGATGAAGGAAGCGATATGGATGTATGACCTACTAGATAACTTAGGACTTAATCAAGAGTCTCTGATAATATTCTATGGTAGTTAGAGTGCAATATTTTTGGTCACAAATCTAGTTCATTATGTTTGTACCAAGCATATTGATGTGTAGTCGAACTTTATTTAAGACTTGACTGATGACGACAATATTTTATTAAAAAAGATATATATGAAGAAAAATCCAGCCGACATGCTCATAATGATACTACTAGTTTAGAAATTCACATACAATAAAAGTTTAGTGAACATCGAAGCTAAGATTGATTGCCCATCCGAGCATTTTGAAGAACTATGTAAGACTTGATCCTTTCCAGAGAAGGGATACATAGACAACCACTTTAGTGTTGGAGCTCATTTTGGTCATCCACCACTTATCTAGAAACGAGGGATGAGATGGAGATTGTTATATTAGAGACTTATTTCTAAAGGGGGGATAAATACATAATTTTTTTCTTTTTATGAGTATGCCCTAATACTCCCTTAATTATATATCAGATATTAATTTTTGTTTGTGGAGTTGTAACCCTATTTAAGGTGTCTTTTCTTTCTCCTAATATATTGTTTGTGGAATGACACCTCCCCATGGACGTAGGCGGATTTGCACCGAGCCACATAAATCACATTATGTTTGATTGTTGGCTTGATGTGTGACTTTGTTTTTGCATTGTTTATTTTTTTCTATATTTATTTTCAAGAATCTCATAGAGTACATTTGTGATAGAGTGTGAAATTCTTGGACATGAATCTAATTCATTATGGACGCACCAAGCACATTGATGTGAGGTAGCACTTTGTTTGAGACTTAATTGATAATGAAATTTTTTTTTATTGAAGAGGATTTATACAAAGGAGAATCGAACAAACATGCTTATAAAGGTGCTTCCAATCCACAAAATTCACATACTATAGGACTTTGGTGAACATCTAAGCTGATGATTGATTGTTCATTTAGGCTTTTTGAAGAACTATGTGAGGGCAGATTCTTTTGGAAGAAGAGGTAAATATGCAACCATTTTGGCGCATGGGTTTTTGGTGTTGGAGCTCATTTTGCTCATCTCCCATTTATTTCAAACGGAGAGATAAGGTGGAGATTGTTGTATTAGAGACTTATTTGTAAAAGAGGATAAAAATGTCATTTTTTTATTAGTATGCTCTAATCCTCTTATATTTATATGAGGAATTAAAGTCAAATTTTATGTGCGAAGCTATAATCATATTTTGGGCATATTTTCTTTATCCCCACCTAATGCCCTCCCAATGGAGGTATGAGGATTTGCGCTGAATCACGTAAATCACATCGTGTCTGATTGATTGTTTGTTGTGTGTGTGTGTTTTTTTTTTTTTGCATTTTTTAAATAATAATATTTTTTTCTATATTTATTTTATCTATAACCTAACTTCCTCAGTGTTAAACACAACACCAAATCTAATTTCAGAGAAAGGCCTCCATGTTGAATATAATGCTGACTATAAACCAATATCTTAGGCTAGACATTATAAAAGCCATTTCCATTTTTATTTTTAGTAGACTCAAACAAGTTTTGTTATTACCAAAAATGCCCACTACGCCTTTATAGAGGCGTTACCCGACGACACTTCTCAAACTCCCCCAGAGACCTGACAACTTGTGCAATCCCTCCCAAGGAATGACAACATAGGCTATTCCTTGCACCTTCATAAATTGGACAAATGGCTGCATCAAAAACACACTGTCATGCATCATTTTCAGATGGGAGCTCCAGGATTGCTTCAAAATTGCTAATCGTAAATCATAAGGCTGCACACTGTCACCTTTCCTTTTCACTCTTATTGTGGACAACTTCTATTGCGTGATAGCTTCACACTGCAATAATTATGGGAAATTTAAGGCCATCAGCTTTTCAAAATTTTTGAGCTGTAGTAACAATTTTATTTACAGATGATGATACTAAACATCATTAGTCAGTTTCATGTATTGAGATATACTGGCAGTTAATTTTTAAATTTTTTATCAAAAAACCACAATTTAAATCATTTTCCTTTAAATTTATAGAGTAAAAGTAAGATTTTTGAATAANCTGTCATGCATCATTTTCAGATGGGAGCTCCAGGATTGCTTCAAAATTGCTAATCGTAAATCATAAGGCTGCTCACTGTCACCTTTCCTTTTCACTCTTATTGTGGACAACTTCTATTGCGTGATAGCTTTACACTACAATAATTATGGGAAATTTAAGGCCATCAGCTTTTCAGAATTTTTGAGCTGTAGTGGAAATTTTATTTACAGATGATGATACTAAACATCATTTGTCAGTTTCATGTATTGAGATATACTGGCAGTTAATTTTTTGAATTTTTTTATCAAAAAACCACTATTTAAATCATTTTCCTTTAAATTTATAGAGTAAAAGTAAAATTTTTGAATAAAAAAAATACAGAATTAACTAATTAATTCTGATGATTAGCTCGAAAATATGNTTTTGAATAAAAAAAATACAGAATTAACTAATTAATTCTGATGTTTAGCTTGAAAATATAAACTTGAAAGATGACTAAATTCTCAAACTTTCCTGATTGGAGGAGTAGGAAAAACTCTCCCCTTGAAGATATTTTATAGTCCTTACTATTTCTCCCTTCTCCTCCATCATTAAATACCTTAGCCGCCCCCACATCCCTCTAAATTGCTCCATCCCTCTCTCCTAAAATGCTGACCCCATTACACATAGCTTACAACAATAGTCACCATCAGTACTCTGCATAACAAATAGACATTTTGATGTGTTGCTCCCCACTTTTTATTTTACTTCTCTTATCCTTCCCTCTCCGATTCCAAGTTGCAGCAAGAAGAAACCATGGAGGAGGCCCTCAAGTCCATGTCCATGGACTACCTCAACCTCCTTATCAACGGACAAGCTTTCAGCGATGTTACCTTCAGCGTAGAAGGCCGCTTCGTTCACGCCCACCGATGCATCCTCGCTGCCCGTAGCCTCTTCTTCCGCCGCTTTTTCTGCGGCTCAGATCCATCTCAAGGTCTCCACCTCCTCCTCGACAACCACCACCACTACCGGTCAAGCCGAGCGGTCTCCTCAACCTCACCGGCCTCGCCGAGAGGGGGAGGAGGTGGTGGTGCTGTGATCCCAGTAACATCAGTCAGCTATGAGGTATTCCTTCTGCTACTTCAATTCCTCTATAGCGGTCAGGTGTCACTCGTGCCGCCGAAGCACGAACCCCGACCCAATTGTGGGGATCGTGGATGTTGGCATACGCACTGTTCTTCTGCAATTGATCTGGCTCTTGATACTCTTGCTGCCGCTCGATCCTTCGGTGTTGATCAGCTCGCGCTTCTGACTCAGGTAATTAAGAGTTTCCATGCATTATGTGTGGTAGAAGGCTAGCTAGACCTTCAATTATTTGCATCATTTGTTAGTTTCCTCCATCTCTCTCTCTCTTTCTTTATTGAAACCGTATATCTTTGTTTGCTGCGGCCAGTCAGAAGAAGCAGCGCTGCAGCTGCTTTCTTCTGTTTTTTTGGTTCACATTCAGTGTTTTTCTCTTCTTATTTTTGTTTCATGATTTCCATGACTCAATTAGTGGCGATTACTCTAAATTTCTTAAATTTAGGACATCTTTTCGATTAGTTGCACGATCTATCACATCTGAATCGTAAATTAAGGTTTTTAATTGACATGCAGCAATCCCAATTTCTAGGGCTTGGAGCCATTCTTTTTCCCCCACAGTTTCTTCCATATTTCAGTGCTTACATTTCCGATGCTTCGCCTAATTCTAAACCCTAATTTCGGCTCCCAGCAACCGTTCACCTCAAGTAACAAGCGTCCTCATTTGTTTCATTCGATGAAATTTCACTGTGTTGAATCTAGTATCCAATTTAAACCTCAAAGTCAATGCCTTTTCGTACTCTTGACATTCCTGTTCGCGTCACATACGCATATTCTGTATGAGAAAATCACACCACCTGAAAAAGTTATAAAATTTGTTCATTTAATTATCTCCTTTTTACATCATTTCAATTTTCATATTACTTTCATCTCCCTTTATGAGTTAAAGCAAGCATTCCCTCTTCCTCCATGTCTTTTCATCTAATCCAAATTGCTGAATGGAATTGACTGTCTTTTTCCTTCTTTAATATACATCATCTGCATATAAATTAGTTGGNGTACTCTTGACATTCCTGTTCGCGTCACATACGCATATTCTGTATAAGAAAATCGCACCACCTGAAAAAGTTTTAAAAATTTGTTCATTTAATTATCTCCTTTTTACATCATTTCAATTTTCATATTACTTTCATCTCCCTTTATGAGTTAAAGCAAGCATTCCCTCTTCCTCCATGTCTTTTCATCTAATCCAAATTGCTGAATTGAATTGACTGTATTTTTCCTTTCTTNGTACTCTTGACATTCCTGTTCGCGTCACATACGCATATTCTGTATAAGAAAATCGCACCACCTGAAAAAGTTATAAAAATTTGTTCATTTAATTATCTCCTTTTTACATCATTTCAATTTTCATATTGCTTTCATCTCCCTTTATGAGTTAAAGCAAGCATTCCCTCTTCCTCCATGTCTTTTCATCTAATCCAAATTGCTGAATTGAATTGACTGTATTTTTCCTTTCTTTAGTATACATCATCTGCATATAAATTAATTGACAATACAGAAACAGCTTGAAGGCATTGTGGAGAAAGCATCAATCGAAGATGTAATGAGAGTTCTACTTGCATCACGAAAGCAAGAGCTCCATCATCTATGGAACACCTGCTCCCACCTCGTATCAAAATCCGGCCTCACCCCCGAAGTCTTAGCCAAACATCTACCCATCGACGTCGTCACCAAGATCGAAGAACTCCGACTCAAATCCTCCCTCGCCTGCCGCTCCACCTTCCTCCCCCCCNAGTTCTACTTGCATCACGAAAGCAAGAGCTCCATCATCTATGGAACACCTGCTCCCACCTCGTATCAAAATCTGGCCTCACCCCAGAAGTTCTAGCCAAACATCTACCCATCGACGTCGTCACCAAAATCGAAGAACTCCGACTCAAATCCTCCCTCGCTTGCCGCTCCACCTTCCTCCCCCCACTAAACATCGCCTCCGAATCAGAAGACCATCACAACAAGATCCGTCGGATGAGACGTGCGCTCGATTCATCCGACGTTGAGCTCGTCAAGCTCATGGTCATGGGGGAAGGCCTCAATCTCGACGATTCCCTCGCCCTTCACTATGCCGTCCAGAACTGCACTCGAGAGGTCGTGAAGGCATTGCTAGAGCTCGGAGCTGCCGATGTCAACTGCCCCGCAGGCCCAACTGGCAAGACTCCTCTACACATTGCGGCTGAGATGGTGTGTCCCGACATGGTGGCAGTGTTGTTAGACCATCATNGAACTGCACTCGAGAGGTCGTGAAGGCATTGCTAGAGCTCGGAGCTGCCGATGTCAACTGCCCCGCAGGCCCGACTGGCAAGACGCCGCTACACATTGCGGCTGAGATGGTGTGTCCCGACATGGTGGCAGTGCTGTTAGACCATCACGCCGACCCAAATGTTCGGACAATCGAAGGGATCACGCCGCTCGATATTCTTCGCTCCCTCACTTCTGACTTTCTGTTCAAAGGGGCCATACCAGGGCTCACGCATATCGAGCCCAATAAGCTGAGGCTATGTCTCGAGCTCGTGCAATCGGCGGCCATGGTGCTTTCTAGAGAGGAGGCTGCCGCGGCCGCGGCTGCGGCAGCCGCC
>JXCR01062133.1:7149-18411 GCA_002079205.1 Phalaenopsis hybrid cultivar | reverse complement strand
GGTAGAGTTGATACCAACAATATAACCAATCTTTTTCTACCCCTGAGACATTCAATAGAGCAATTGGCCTTTGTGTCAACCCTAATATATCAATCACATTTTTCTATAAGACCATTCACATTACATTAAGGAGAAAACCTTTGGTATTTAGGGATTCAATTTTAAAAAGCCTCCCTTGAGATCTCTCTAATGTTGCACTTTCTTCTGTTAAAATGAAGGATATTGATTGCCTCTACGTAAGAGTTTGAAAAGAGTTCATAATCAATAAATCACGAGGTCTTTCCCTCAACAAATTGAATAATAAAGTACTGCATTTTCTAACCAGGTACATTTTCACCATTTAAAATAGCTGACATATTTAGCAAGATAATAAATGCTACTGGCGGATTTTGCAGCGATAAACAAGACCGTTGCAACGTGCAGACTAATAAAATTTGTCATGTTGCACCAACTAAACCTACTCAAAATTATTCATCATGATCCACTAAACTGTAAGTTTCATATATGTTTTTATAACTCCACATAGGTTTTCGAACAATTTATTTTACTCAAATTAATATATAGCCCAAACAAGTTAATTTTTAATTTTATTGGAGCACCCAACACTCTACATTTGGGAAAAATATTACATCAGGACTCTTAACATAGAGCTCCATTCGGAGTCCACTGATATGCAGACACGTGGCTTCAAAGAAACACGCGTTGTGTTATTCCGTGTTATTCAGGTGTTATTGTGGTTGTATTGATATTTTATTGTGTTATTATGATACCATGAATATTCTCAGGACACAATAACACATGAATATCACCACAATAGCACCTGAATAATGCAGAATAACATGAGAGTAATATTTCTCTCCGTAAAATAATTTTTTTTTATTTTTCTGTCACCTCCACGTATCCGCATATCAGTGAATTCTGAAAGTAGCTCTACATTAATATTTTGTACAACTCAAGACTTAACCGAACAGNCTGCGAGCACTGTAAGAGGGAAAAATAAGACGAGGCGCGGGGGAGGAAAATAAAATGGAAAGCACAGGATGAGCTTTTTAGGTCTAATGTGTCAGATTTGCAACATATTTATTTTTATGCTAATAAGTAAAGTTTTTGCATCAATTTTGTGATTAAATTCGCCTCTAAATCAAACGCAACATTGGTACAATTTTTGTTGTCGTTTTACATTGAATGTTCAGAGGCTAATTCGAAGCAAATTCCACCGCAAAAAGCATAAAATCATTTTTGTCGCATATCCATCTCAAAATCAGACACAAATATATGGGCCGAACATTTTCGATGCAATTTTTGGACGCTATTTGCTTCATCTCTTATAGTGTCTCAAGAAAATGTTGGTAAAGCTATCTCTTTTTTATGTAACTATTTTAATTGTGAAAGAAGTTCCTTAAACTTATCCTCCTCTAATTAGATTATTAGCTATATCCTCTCTTGTAAAGATTAAAATTTTCCTTTATATGCTTTCACTAATGAAGATATCAATCTTCCTCTTTGTAACATTGGTACTATAAATCCCTTTTTGGATCACATAGTTTCACATTTAGTATCCTTATAGATACTTAGCATATTCTAGGGCATTCATTAAATGTCTTCATTAGTTTTTTTCTCTTACATCCAAGATCTCTAATTGAGTTATGTATTTTGAAATAACTTTGATCCTTAAAAATTCTCATGTTGAATTATTAAATGGCTAAGACAATGACTTTCTGTAATATTTTTATAAGGACATCACCAAACTTCCTGATATTAGAATTAACATATTCCTCCTTAAGCTTATTCATCTTGCAAATTCTTTTTTATTTATGGGAGGGATATTGCTAATATTATTATTCTTTCTAATAATTGACTAAAAGGTTTTAAATTCTACTTTTCTCTTAGGTATTTTTACTCGAAAAATAATATTAAGAAATTTCATGTAAAAATAAAATTTCATTTCCCTTGCAAAAGAATGAATATCTAGAGACTCTGTAAAACTTGCATCAAATGGACTATAGCTTGAACATCTAATGTCCATTTCATTGTGATTATTAATAAATAGCTAAGATATTACTTCCCTTCATCCTTTAGCTTTCGATAGGCTAGGACTATCTCTTAACTCCTTTTTACTACTTTTATTATTATTAATTTCTCTAGACTTATGAAAGCTTTTATATAAGGGTGGACTTTAGAGGCACCATTAATAATAATTGACTCATCTCATTTTGGTCTATAATGAAATCTTTTGATCTCTAGTAAAGCTAATATCAATACAATTAGTTATCTTCTCTATATCCTTGAGACATTTAGTAGAGGCACTGGCCTAAGGTGTATACTGATCACCTTTCGGTCTTCGGTAGAGTTGATACCAACAATATAATCAATCTNATATATATATGTTTACATACATGCCACATTACCTATGAAATAGATTTTCATACATACTACTCAATACTTATGTATAGAGATAACTAACATTGAAGATTCCAATTTTTTGAAGATTGTCGTCATTCATACAACTCAATCTTTATGTATATACATACCTAAATCCTAATACTTTAATTCTTATATAGAAACCACATCACAAAAAAAAAAGACACAAATAAACTTACCTTCCTCAATATTTTCATATAGGATCGGAGCAGAAGGATGAAGGCGTCAGAGAGAGCTTGCTTCTTATCGTCCACTCTTGGTCTAATGGCGACCATAAATGTTGTCGGGTGAGGGTATTCGAGAGCACCGCAGGAGGGTTTCGGGTGAGGCGGAAAGGGTGAATACGAGGGTTTCCTGCGAGCACTGTAAGAGGGAAAAATAAGACGAGGCGCGGGGGAGGAAAATAAAATGGAAAGCACAGGATGAACTTTTTAGGTCTAATGGGTCAGATTTGCAACAGATTTTTTTTAATGCTAATAAGTAAAGTTTTTGCATCAATTTTGTAATTAAATTCGCCTCTAAATCAATCGCAACATTAGTACAATTTTTGTTGTTGTTTTGCATTGAAAGTTCAGAGGCTAATCCGAAGCAAATTCCACAGCAAAAAGCATACAATAATTTTCGCCGCATATCCATCTCAAAATCAGACGCTTATATGGGCCGAACATTTTTGGTGCAAATTTCGGACGCTATTTGCTTCATCTCCTGTAGTGTCTCAAGAAAATGTTGGTAAAGTTGTCTCTTTTTTATGTAACTATTTTAATTGTGAAAGAAGTTCCTTAAACTTATCCTCCTCTAATTAGATTATTAGCTATATCCTATCTTGTAAAGATTAAAATTTTCCTTTATATGCTTTCACTAATGAAGATATTAATCTTCCTCTTTTTAACATTGGTACTATAAATCCCTTTTTGGATCACATAGTTTCACATTTAGTATTCTTATAGATACTTAGCATATTCTAGGGCATTCATTAAATGTCTTCATTAGTTTTTTTCTCTTACATCAAGATCTCTAATTGAGTTATGTATTTTGAAATAACTTTGATCCTTAAAAATTCTCATGTTGAATTATTAAATGACTAAGACAATGACTTTTTGTATTATTTTTATAAAGACATCGCCAAACTTCTTGATATTAGACTTATTTGATTCCTCCTTAAGCTTAATCATCTTGCATAATCTTTTTTGTTTATGGGACGGATATTGCTAATATTGTTATTCTTTCTAATAATTGACTAAAATGGTTTAAATTCTACTTTTTTTCTTTGGTATTTTTACTCGAAAAATAATATTAAGAAATCTCATATAAAAATAAAATTTCATTTCTCTTGCAAAAGAATGAATATCTAGAGACTCTATAAAACTTGCATCAAATGGACTATAGCTTGAACATCTAATGTCCATTTCATTGTGATTATTAATAAATAGCTAAGATATTACTTCCCTTCATCCTTTAGCTTTCGATAGGCTATGACTATCACTTAACTCCTTTTTACTACTTTTATTATTATTAATTTCTCTAGACTTATGAAAACTTTTATATAAGGGTGGACTTTAGAGGTACCATTAATAATAATTGACTCATCTCATTTTGGTCTATAATGAAATCTTTTGATCTCTAGTAAAGCTAATATCAATACAATTAGTTATCTTCTTTATATCCTTGAGACATTTAGTAGAGGCACTGGCCTAAGATGTATACTGATCACCTTTCGGTCTTAGGTAGAGTTGATACCAACAATATAACCAATCTTTTTCTACCCCTGAGACATTCAATAGAGCAATTGGCCTTTGTGTCAACCCTAATATATCAATCAAATTTTTCTATAAGACCATTCACATTACATTAAGGAGAAAACCTTTGGTATTTAGGGATTCAATTTTAAAAAGCCTCCCTTGAGATCTCTCTAATGTTGCACTTTCTTCTGTTAAAATGAAGGATATTGATTGCCTCTACGTAAGAGTTTGAAAAGAGTTCATAATCAATAAATCACGAGTTCTTTCCCTCAACAAATTGAATAATAAAGTACTGCATTTTCTAACCAGGTACATTTTCACCATTTAAAATAGCTGACATATTTAGCAAGATAATAAATGCTACTGGCGGATTTTGCAGCGATAAACAAGACCGTTGCAACGTGCAGACTAATAAAATTTGTCATGTTGCACCAACTAAACCTACTCAAAATTATTCATCATGATCCACTAAACTGTAAGTTTCATATATTTATTTTACTCAAATTAATATATAGCCCAAACAAGTCAATTTTTAATTTTATTGGAGCACCCAACACTCTAGATTTGGGAAAAATATTACATCAGAACTCCTAACATAGAGCTATATTCGGAGTCCACTGATATGCGGACACTTGGCTTCAAAGAAACACACGTTGTGTTATTCCGTGTTATTCATGTGTTATTGCGATTGTATTGATATGTTATTGTGTTATTATAATACCGAGAATATTCTTAGAACACAATAAAACATGAATATCACCACAATAACACCTGAATAATGCAGAATAACACGAGAGTAATATTTTTCTCAGTAAAATAATTTTTTTTTTTATTTTTCTGTCACCTCAACGTATCCACATATCAGTGAATTCTGAAAGTAGCTCTACTTTAATATTTTGTACAACTCAAGACTTAACCAAACATGCCAAATAATTTCTCTGAACTTAATTTTTCCCAATCTCAATCAATGCAAGCTTTACAAGCAACATAAAATGATCATAAAGATACATATCTTTTTGGGCATTTACATACATACCACCCAATTCCTATGTATTTACATATCTAACGTCTAAACATTGCCTTTACATTTCTACCACCCAAACATTTATGTCACATTAAAATGGACCATTTATAAAAAATAGCACATTAACTTATTAAATTAGAATTAGGAGCTCAATTAAAAATTAATTTAATGGGAAAAAAACGTATCAATTATATATGTTTTATAAAAAAGATTATATTAAATGTGGATTTAACCCTCATTTTATAAAATATGAGTAAATCCCACGTTTTATAAAATGTCGGTTGAACATGTTTTATAATAACAAAATATTGAACTTTAATTTTGATATTTCATATTTTTCACTAAAGGAAAATTTACGTATATACCACACAATTCTTTTGTATTACATATCTAACACTTAAAGTTTCATAATTGTAATTATATAGAATTTAGGGTAAAAATTATTATAATATTATATTATTTAATGATATATATTTAAGATAATATTTTTAATTAATTAATTTATTTAATAATTTAATTAAAGATTTTTTATATTAAAATTTAAATTTTAAAATTATATATATTTTAAAAAATAAATTATTACAAAGTTATATTAGTTAATGTTCTGTATTTCTTATAAAATATTTTTAATGAAATAATTTATTTAACGGTATTACAATATATTATTTTTAAAGTTAAAAAATAAATTTCAAAGTTACGTAAGATTAGTAAATATGAGTATTAAATTATTTAGATATTAATAAAGTTAAATTCGTACAAAGTTAAATATATTAGTTAATGAATTATATTAAAAATAATTTTTTAATTAAATTATCTATTTAATGATATTATGATTAATTATTTTTAATTTTAAAAAAAATTAAAATGTAAGACAATTAAAAAAACGTATTAATTTATTAAGATAGTAATAATAATAATAATAATATTTATTTTGTTTAAATAATCTATTTTTTAATAAATTTGAACTTGAAAATTAAAATTTTGACTAGTGCAACATGCTTCAAAATAGATTCAAACTACACCAAAATAAGAGGAGATACAACATAGTGAGAGAAGTTTTAAAAATAATACAAATTAATCTTATTCAACATTGTTAAATAGCGTTTGATCTTGGATTATATCTTGACGGCGCTCGGAGTAGTCATACTTATAACTGTTATTCCTCTTCTTCTTCTCACTAAAAGAAATGACGTTATAACTGATGACAAAATCGACAGCTTAAATTTGTGTCGGTATAAATTTATTAATTTTTTGTTAGTTTTATGACGACTTATCTGTTGAGTTATTTCCGACGGCATAACAACAGGAAACGTCGTCGCTTATGAGTGGTAGATTGGTTTCCAACTGCTTTTAATATAATCGACGCATTTTACTGTCGCTTATAAATACATGTTAATCGAAGGTCATTTGTTGTCAGTTATTTACGAACTCATCATTTGCCGGGTCATTTACCGACGAGCATTTTTAATAACCGACGATTAATGTTTCTGGTATTAATGTTAATAACCTACAGATTTGAAGTTGTTCATAAGCCGTCAGAAATACTTATTTATATCACTGAAATTTGTTGCGCCCTGAACTTGCTTTAATCTCGATTCCCCTCGGTTGCTCCCTCTCCCTTGTGTCCTATTCCTCCCACCTCTCTGTCGCGACTCCAGCGCCCAGACGACCGCAACTTCAACACCCCAGTTCCGGTGACTTACCCCAGCTCTAACGCTCCAGCATTAATCCCAACGCTCAATGGTATGGTATATGGTGATGTAGAAGGGGATGTTATTAGTAGAATTCCATTTGGTTGGTTGAAGTGGAGGAATGCTTCGGTCCTGTTGTGTGATAGAAAAATACCGCTTACACTGAAAGGAAAATTTTATAAGATGGTGGTGACGGCTGCAATGCTCTATGGCACAGAATGTTGGCCTTTAAAAGAGAAACATAAAATTGAGTATTGTTGAGATGAGAATGCATAGGTGGATGAGTGGCTTTATAGTTAGAGATAAAATATGAAATGTATATATCTGTGTATAGGACTGTAAACGAGCCTGAGTTGCTCATGTTCGGCTTGTTCGAAATAGCTCGTGCTCGAAATCGGCTCGTAAACAGTGTGTTCGTGTTCGACTCGATTTCAATATTTATGTTCATGTTCGGCTCGATTTAAGTATTTATGTTCGTGTTTGGCTCGAAATTGGCTCGTTAAACTAAAATTGAGAAAAATAGATGTAAAATGTAGGATTCGAACCTGGATCAAATCTATATATNACGAACGAGCCGAACACGAGCTGCTTAACGAGCCGAACACGAGCTGTTCACGAACAACGAACCAAATTGACATCCCTATCTGTGTAGTGTACCTCCTGTAGCGGACAAAATCAGGGAGAATCGTAATTGATGGTTTGATCACATTAAATGTCGACCATCTAATGAACTGGTTAGGAGAGTAGATGTTTTAGATTCAATTTATGTTAAGAAAGGCAGAGGTAAATAACCTACAAAGAATTGGGCACATTCTATAAAAAAAAATAATCTTAATTTATTAGAATTAAATGAAAGTATGACACTTAACATGATGTAATGGAGAAAAAGGATTCAGGCAGCCGACCTAACTTAGTGGGTTAAAGGCTTGTTGTTGGTGGTGGTGAGACCTGCAATGTTCTATGGAACAAAATGTTGGCCTTCAAAAGAGAAGCAAAAAATTAAGTTAAGTGTTGCTCATATGAGAATGCTCAAGTGGATGAGTGGCTTTACACTAAGAGATAAAATGTGAAATAAATATATCCATGAACGGGTTAGTGTAGCTCCTGTGGCACACAAAATTAGAGGAGCCGCTATAGATGGTTTGGTCACGTTACACTTCGGCCATTTGAAGTTCCAGTTAGGAGAGTAGGTGTTCTAGATTCAATTTATGTTAAGAAAGACAGAGGTAGACCACCTACAAAGACCTGGGCATAGTGTATAAAAAATAATCTTAATTAATAAGAATTAAATAAAAATAAGACACTCAATTGGATGCAATGGAGAAAAAGGATTCATGTAGCTGACCCCACTTAGTGGGTTAAAGGTTTGTTGTTGTTGGTGGTGAGACCTGCAATGCTCTATGACACAAAATTAGCCTTTAAAAGAGAAGCATAAAGTTAAGTTAAGGGTTGTCGCGATGAGAATGCTCTGGCGAATAAGTGGCTTTACACTTAGAGGTAAAATGTGAAATGAATATATCAATGAAAGGATTAGTGTAGCTCCTGTGGCGGAAAAAAATTAGAGAGAGTCGTCTTAAATGGCTTAGTCGCATTAAACATTGACCATCTGATGATCCAGTTAGGAGAGTAGATGTTTTATATTCGATTCATGTTAAGAAAGGCAGAGGTAGACCACATACAATGAATTAGGCATATTGCATACAAAACGACCTTACTTTTTTAATATTAAATGAAAATATGACACTCAATAGGATATAATGAAAAAAAATGATTCATGTAGCTGACCCAACTTAGTGGGTTAAAGGCTTGTTGTTGTTGGTGGTGAGACCTGCAATGCTTTATGGCACAAAATGTTGTCCTTTAAAAGTGAGCATAAAATTAAGTTAAGCGTTGCCGAAATGAGAATGCTCAGGTGGATGAGTGACTCTACACTTAAAGATAAAATATGAAAAGAATATATCCGTGAAAGGTTTAGTGTAGCTCCTGTGGCGGACAAAATTAGAGAGAATTGTCTTAAATGGTTTGGTCACATTAAACATCGACTATCTGATAATCAAATTAGGAGAGTTGATGTCTTAGATTTGATTTATGTTAAGAAAGACAAATGTAGAACACCTACAAAGAGTTGGATATATTGTATAAAAAATGATCTTAATTTATTTGAATTAAGAGAAAATATGACACTCAGTAAGATGAAATAGAGAAAATGGATTCATGTAGTCGACACCACTTAGTGGGATAATGCTTGTTGTTGTAGAAACGTCGAAGCATGTGAGATTTAGTAATTCATATTAAAGCCACCAAACACTTTATTCAAATTTACTAAGATTTACTTATTAACATATCAAGTAGTTTTCAAAATTTAACTCTTTCAAGATTCAGTGTTTTTAATTTCAGTAGTTTGTAAATAGCAACTTACAGTTTTCCCTTCTGTTTACTACATACTTTTGTTTGTTTTTTTCATTTTCAGTAGTCTGTAAATTGTACGCATGCAATTTAGTTTTACACTTTCTTTTTACTATGTTTTATTGTACTTTCACTTTTAGTAGTATGTAGATGTACTAATTAAATTTACTTTTTTGCTTACAGATGACTTATGGGGGAACGGGCGGTATGCCCCCCGTCGGGGGACCTCTGGGCTTACGGAAGTTCGTCAGCTAACGAGGTCATCCACATGGTGGTGTAGTGGGCAACACACCGACACTGCCTTCAGTCCCAGCTATCACACTTGTTTTTCCACCAATTAGGACCCCGACACCACTACCACCACTAGCTACGACACCATCATCGTCACCATCCACGACACCAGTACCGCCAACACTTGTGAACAACACACCACCACAACCACCAGCCGTGACCCTGATACTACTAGCACCGCCAGCATCGACTGTTATTAATGCATCATTGAGTTGGAGCAGCATGAGCAACCGTCATCAACTCAGGGCACTGGGGAACACATTACTTTCTTATGTTTCTTTATTTAATAAAGAACTAATTACATATTATTTCTAGATTTAATCTCCTTACACAGGCCATCCATTTGATCAGAGATATAATTTCAAGCAAGTATGACCACCCATACTTATCTTGGATGGAAATCTCATTCATAGTTTGAGATATGTGGTTTGTTGAGTCTAAGGTAAACCCCGAACACCGTAATTATATTTATTTATTTGTTTTTATCGATCTAAGAATTTCTAGTTCAATTTACAAAAGCAATGGTCCTGGCCACCCTAGAAGGAGCCACACATCTACAAGAACTTGATCCCGAAAATATAGTTGTGTAAAATTTATAAAGTTGACTCCGCTTTACAACAGTGCCAAAAACTTGATGTGGTGTTTTATTAATAATAACATTAAGCATTTAATTTTGGGATTCTACACAAGTATACATATCGTTATCAAGTAATATAAGACTTCCTATTTAAGTCCAAAATATCGATCTCACGAGAAATATTTAAATTTGAAATGATAAAATTACTAGGAAATTCACAGAAATCAAACGAAATTACTGTCAGTAATTTTGAATGTTTAAGATACTATCAAAGCTAAATTATTAACTACAAGCAAAATTTAAATGTAGAGCTTAAAATAGTAACTACTAAACTATGTTTATGTGATGAAATTTTCTAATATGAAAAAACATCTTTCCCACTATAATAAGTTTTTTGGTGAAATGAGATGAGATAAATGATTTAAATTTGTATTGTTCCAAATAGGAGCAATTTTAATTCTCTAACCTGATTAAGTGTTATAGAAAATCATTGGTTAATCTTATGTTTAGTCCCTAAATCCGTGGCTAGGCTAGAAGGATACGAACTCCTACTCAAGAGCTCCAACTCCCCTGCCCATGAATGCTAACTCTCGTTTTAGTTTTTAAACACAAAGATCAAATTGAGGATTTTAGTCTGTCACCCTAAAAATCTCCAATTCTACACTCAATAAAATATATTTCTTTATTTATTTGCACTTAATTCCATGAATGAAATACTCCTTCATGGACTTAAATGTGATTCTCACTCTGTTGTAGAACTCATACTCTATTTCCCGGATTATATANAATCAATTATTACAAAGTTATATTAGTTAATGTTCTGTATTTTTTATAAAATATTTTTTATGAAATAATTTACTTAATGGTATTATAATGTATTATTTTTAAAGTTAAAAAATAAATTTTTAAAAGTTAACGTAAGATTAGTAAATATGAGTATTAAATTATTTAGATATTAATAAAGTTAAATTCGTACAAAGTTAAATATATTAGTTAATGAATTATTTTAAAAATATTTTTTAATTAAATTATCTATTTAATGATATTATGATTAATTATTTTTAATTTAAAAAAAAAATTAAAATGTAAAACAATTAAAAAAACGTATTAATT
>JXCR01062112.1:2871-28424 GCA_002079205.1 Phalaenopsis hybrid cultivar | reverse complement strand
TTTTTCTTTTGCAGCGAACAATGCTTTTTCAGCGACATCTTTTAATCGAGCTTCCGCATATGTCTGTGAAACCCTGGTGCATTCTTCAACTCGAACTACAACCGCTTCTAATAAAAGAACATGTTTTCTAGCTTTTGGGAGCTTAGAACGCCAAAAATGTGCCTCTTGAAGAGCAGAGTCTCTCTGCTTGAACAGGATCTTTCTATCTCTGCTAAATGCTGCAACCTTTTCTTCTGATTCTTTTAACTTAAGAATGGTTTCTTGAAGTTTTTTATTTGAATCATTGGTCAGTCGTTCAATTTCTGTGTTAGCAAGCCTCCTCTCTTCATCCATAGCAAGAGCTGCAGATGCAGCTACTTCAACAGCCTGAGCTGTCTCGGTTAACTTGTCTGCTAACTCACGTATGATTGAATCTCTTGCACGTAATTCTTTGGCCATTTCCTGAAGTTCTTCATCTTTAACTCGAAGTGTTTCCTTCATTATTGTAAGATCATCTAAATGACCTTCATTACCCTCATTAATCAATGAAACTTCTAGTGAGTGGGCATGTTTTACAAAACTTTCATTGAGAAAAGAGCCAAAAACCTCCTACTCCTCCTGCATTGGATTGAGTGAAAAACTCCTCCCTGCCATCTTAACTTCAAACATCCTTTGGTCTGTAGCATCCTTTATCACACAAGCCTTCTCCATAAACATCACTTTGAATCCCTTTTGTATTAATTGACCAACACTGAGCAAGATTTGATCAATATCTGGTACATAGAGAACATTGGTGATCAACATGATTCATGAACAACTTGCAATGACTACGGTGCGCTTTCCTTTGAGTGCAATATATTCACCATTCCCAATTCTGACCTTCTTGGACTCGGTGCTCTTCAATTTCTTGAACAACTCCTTGTTATGTGTCATATGATTAGTACCACTATCAATGAGCCAATTTTCACTTGTTTCAGAACTAGTGAAACAAGTTGCAACAAAAAGCTGGTCATCTTCTTGTTGATCTGCCACTCGTGCTTCATCTCCTTGCTGCTGATCTTTATTCTTGTAAATGATAGCTTCATGTCCCATTTGATTGCACTTGATGCACTTTACATCTGATCTTCTCCAGCATTTGAAGGGAGGATGACCTTTCTTGCCACAATATTGGAGGGTAATCTTTCTTATGTCCACTTGTAGCTTGAAACTTCTTGTTCTTGGGCCTCCTATTCTTTTCATCATCTTGATGCTTGACTGGAAGAGCTCCTTCGACGGCTCCTTCTTGCCTCATTAAACGTTTCCTCTCTTGTGCTTGTAAAGCACTTAAGAGTTTTGTCAAAGCAATCTTTGATAGATCCTTTGTGTTTTCTAAGGTGGTGATGGTAGCCTCAAATCTTTCAGGCGCTATTACAAGAATTTTCTAAACAATCATTGAATCTTCCAGAGAAAAACCAAATAATTTGATACGATTTGCTATGTTGAGTAGTCTGTCAGAGTGCTCCTTTATGGTTTATGTCTCCTTCATCTTTTGCAATTTAAAGTCACGAACCAAGTTTAGCACTTGCATCCCTCGAATTCTTTCATCTCCTTCATACTCAGATTTAAGATAATCCCAAATCCCTTTTTTCATCCCCTTTCATCTCATTCATACTCAAATTTGAGATAATCCCAAATTCCTTTTGTCGTTTTTAACGACATGATACGAGTGAAGATCGTAGAGGAAACTGCAACAAACAGACAAGCTTTTGCCTTGGGCTTCTTTGTTTTCTTCTCCTTTTGTGCTTTAATTTATGTTGCGAAGGGATTTTCAGAGAGAATAGGAATGTCATAGTTTTTTTTCACAACTTCCCAGAGATCCAAAGCTTCCAGGCACGTTTCCATGCGGACTGCCCAGATTTGGTAGTTGTCTCCGTCAAACACTGGTGGAGCAACTGAGAAAAAACTAGCTTCGATCTCTATTGCCGCTCAAACTCACGCACAGGTCCCTTAAGAAGAGAGCTCTAATACCAAAATTGTTGGTTTCTTGAAAATGAGAAAGAAGAGAAAAACTAAAATTTCTTGTTGTAGATTGAAGGGAAATTAGAACCACACCTTTTGTGTAGCCTTCCAATATTTTAAACTTAGAGCTAATAACAAACTTCCAATAAAAGACCTAAAAATCAGCCAAGAAAGTAACAAGAAATAAAATTCAAGAAAAAATAACAACTAGCTCCTAAGATTAAGAAACACACTAAATTCAAATAAACATAGACTCAATAAGCAGTCCTAAGCATGTATTCCAACATTCCAGAACAAACAAACAAGCTTGAATCGCTGGTTGTAGGTTTCGTTCATAGCTTTTCTTCGCGGATACATTCCAAGACAATTTTGATTCAATCTCTTTTTGGGCGCATGCACATAGGCTATCACACGAAGTTTTCTTAATGAAAGTTCTTCACATGTTTTTTATCGTTTGTCTTCATTGTTGCATATCCCATCCTTTTTTATCCTTCTATTTTCCAAATCATTCATATGATCCGAAAGAGAGATTATTCGGAAACAAGAATTATACGACGATAGACAAACGAACGGCTTCTTTAAAAATAAAAGTGAAAAAGTAATGAAAACAAAGTAACTATAATGCAAAACCAATCCATATCATCTTGCTCTCAAGATAAGCAAGGAAATTCAAAGCATTTTTAACAGTTACACATTAGCTCAAATGAAACTTATGAACTATAGTTTATCTCTCTTCCATGGTGATGGCGATGGAGCATGTAAAAAATCAGAAATAACTTGGCAGAAAGCATCCAGACTTCAAAAAGATAATATAAAAAGGAAAACAAATTGGCAAACTACTTGGAGGGGCTATCAGGGTAACAAACTATTAAGGAGAGAGAATTCTCCTTTTAAAGCTTTCAGCCTCAGTTAGATCTTTATCGAGCTGGCAATTAAATTTCATATCTAGCCTTTGATAACCAAAACTCCCTATTACTCAATCTCCATCATCTGACAGATTCACCCCAATTTATTCAACGCTCAACGCTACCCTCCATTACCTATAAGCTCTTACTAGGCCTCTGCCCAAGGGCTGCTACTTACCCAACTTCTGATGATTAATGGAATCTTATCCATTAGCTTGCAAGGCCAAACCAATTCTTAATCTCTAGGACTATATTGGCTGAATGCCTTCTATTAATCCGAATCCAAGCATTCACTAGGTTTTGAACCATCCATTCTTCTTCATTTGGCTAGCCCTTACTAGTGTAGGTTTTGACAAAATGATCTACCATAGATACCTGGGATTAGACTCTTGCTCAACTCTTTGTTCGACATTTGACAATAGATTAACTCCTGCCCATTTAGCATTTAAGTGCTAACACTTGATTGACTCCATCCTCTCTAGTTTTCATCACCAGACTGACTCTTATATATCTAGTCTCCAAAAACAAACCAACTCTTGCTTGTCAGGGCTCTCCGACCTCATTTCCAAAACACCATCTATCTACCGAACCTCCACCACCTAACCAGCTCTAACTTGTCGGGCGTCAGTGGTGACTTAGTTCCTACCCATCAGACCTCCTTCACCTACTCAGTTAAATTCCATTACATAAAAAATTTTGCCCTCACTAACATTGAATGCCAAACAAAGTCCTATTTGTTCACCTTCAATCATCTGATAGATTCCCAAAAATTTAGACTCTGTCACCAAAACCGACTCCATCCATCTGAACCCCATCACTCGAACAATTCTTGCTACTAAATCCCAACCAACCATTCAAATAATCGCTAAGTCAACTTTCATCACTAATGCCGAACAACTCTCCCTTAATGACATAAGTTGACACGCAGCATGGATGTCAATACAATATTCCTCGCTAAAACCAAGTTAAACAAGCCTAATCAATTATAGCAGTGGACTCCTTCATCTCAAGATATTTCCTAAGCCATTACAACCAAGATACAACCAACTTACCGGTCGCTCCTCTTGTTACAAATTTTATATAGACATTCGTCTAAAAAAGGACAAAAAACTTGTAACTTCAAATTTATGGCTTTTCAAATTTATATTCAACGCTAAGCCCAATAATTTTTCACTTTCCAAATAAAGTAATGTCCCATTTACACATTTGAGTGCTTAAAGTTTTACAGTTAAGACAACCAATCCACCACTTTGATTAATTAGTTGACGAATTTCTTAGGCACTCAATAAGATTTGTGTACTAGTAATTTCATATGGTTAAAATTTTATGCCACTAAAATCCTAATAAAGATGGGGTCACGTAGTGTCGTGCTCCAATCATAACTGGATATGGAGATGGGGCATGTGCGCAATTAATATGCATTATAAAGAGCAATGAGATTCTAATTTGCGAACTCTAAGAGGCCAGGATAAAGAAAAAGTATCATTCTGAAGGCTTGCCCCCTAGGGGATAAGGGTGTATTTCACTTTAATGGTTGAAAATTCAAAGAATACTAAGAAATTTCAAGAATAGACTACAATAAATGGTTTCAACCTAATCCCTTTATTCTCATACTTTAAATGCTAATCAACTTCATAAAAATTTAAAAAAAAACAAGCCAAGTTTTAATATAACAAAAATATTTAAATAATCTTTTTCCAAATTTTATTAGGTTATTTATGTGTCAATCAATCTTTGAGTACTTTAAAATAAGCAACTAAATTAAGAAAATGTGAACTAAATAATGAACATCATGTGATTCTAAATGAAAAGTCCATGTAAATAACATTGATATGAAATATGAATATGGAAATCTAAGCTCATTTATTTAAAATTATTGAATTTGAGAAAAAAAATGACTCATCAAGGCAAAAGAAAAGAAAGCTAAAATTGATTTGGTAATAACGAAAAATAGTCTCTTGAAACAACATTATAAGGTCGTTTGACTTGGAGCCAGTTTGTTTTAATCTTTTGTGATACCGAAAAATGTCTCAAAAAAGAAGCAACAAAATTTGCTCCATTAAAAAAACGAAAGGGCATTTCCCAAAGCCATGAATGAAATTTTTGGATGTTTACATTGATCTAATCCTATTAAACATTCCTACTTGCTCCAACAAGTTCATATTTTAAATAATTCAACAATTGTGGCTTTTGAATTTAATTATTCCAGCTTCTAAAATGCTCACAATTGTTCTTACCTGAACTTCATAAGAGTTTATGAAATAGTTTTCCTATTCAATAATAGAATGCTTTTAGGTGGACACAGAAATATAACAATAACACAATCTACATATAGCTCCTACATATTCACAGAAACTTGGAAAATTTACATACATAGCACATAATTCACATGTATTTATATATCTCACACCTAAACTTTCATATTTACATACATAGCACTTCAGGGCTTTAAAATTATGCATGAAAATATGCATTTCATTTTTAAAAAGTGATAATAATACTATTTTTGATGTGACATCAAAGATTTGAGTATTGTGTGTATAAATATGAAAGTTTAGGGGGGGTGAGATATGTAAATACATAAGAATTGTGTGCTAGGCATGCAAATCCCTAGAAACTTACATGAACTTCTATGAAGCAACTTTTAGCCCTTTTAGCCTACCCCTGAATAAAATTCCTTTAATGTAGCCAAACCTGCAACGCACTACTGAAGTTTGCGAGATGCTATTTTTCCTACAAGACGTATCCCTTCCTTGAGGTGACGTGAATAACTATTTGCTTTTGTAGCACAATTTTCACTACAAACAAACAACCTCACTGTTTCACATAGTGCATGTTATTTTCTTCCTCCATCAACAATAGGTGAGATATGCAAATAGATAAGAATTTTGTGCTACGAATATAAATTTCCCTTAATGTTTCCAAAAAAAGCTAAAAGACAGTCAGAATAAAAGCAACCAACTCCGTAAAAACAAACTGCAAACAGCTTGTGCAAGGCTGCACAGTTACCTGTGGAACCCACTTAAAAGAAGACTGGGCATTATGAATAGTAGAACAATGATTCTAAATGTCTTCAAAAAGAAGAAATAACACGAACAACTTTTTACTATCTTAAAAAACATTTTTATAGATTCATTGAAGCTGTTCAGTCTTGATGATTAAAATCTAAAAAGCTAATTCTTAAGCTCTCAGAAATTGAAACCAAGAACAATTTGGCTGTGAATGAACAGAGCAAACTTCATAGATCAAACAAAGCAAAGTTCATTGATCAAACAAAACAAACTCAAATTCTGGACCTGTAGGATCAATCAAAACAAACTCCAAACCATCAATTTTTTTTTTTTTAAGATCTACGTTGAGCAAAGAAAATCAGCAGCAGAATCAGTGAAAGAGTTTACCAATAAACTAACCTCGGAGGTTTTGCCTGCAATCCAGCCATTCCAGTTCTGTGAGAAGTGATGGGCTGCAACTGCAAATTCCAGTCCTTATCAACCATTGGGTAACGGGACAAGAACTTCAAGTAGGTCTCGTAGTTCGCCGACCAACCCATCACCCACAAACTCCCTCGCCGCAACTCCAGAAGCTTCGTGAGCTCCGAAACCAAGCAATTGGCGGCATCCTCATTCCCTTCCATCAAACCGCTCAGATCACCGACGCTCACAATAACCCCAGGATCATGCGTCTCCTTTCCCAAATCCTCCATCCTCGCACAAATCACCTCCTTATCCCCGCCGCTAAGCTCCCTCTCAAAGCTCACAAAATTCACACCTCGAATCTCCAGAGGCAGCCCCGTCCAATTCTGCCGCTCAATCGTTCGACCAAATTCCCCCGCCGCATCAGCCGCGCCAACACCAACCAACATCGGATTTCGCGCGGCGCCGTCGTTCCTTACAATTATTTCCGCGATTCGCCGGCAATTCTCGTCTCCACTGTCAGCCGCTAAGTGCGCGGGAAAGTGAAACCCATACCCCTCGCCGGCAGCGAAATTGCAGAGGAAGAGCGGAGGGCAACGTGCGGCGCGAGGGAATCGAAGAATCGGTGGCGGTGGCCGCAGGATAGCAAGCCTTATATCGCAGCTCCGAAACCCCGCTTCGCCGAACACTCGGCTCACGATCGGGTCATCGAGGATTGCGAGAACCAGCTGCTGCAGCTCGACTCTAACACCGGCGAACGCCTGCGACGTATTCCCCGCCGCCGATTGCTGTTGCTGGTACAAATGAAACGTATCCGGATGGCGGCGCTGGTTGGCCTGTGAGCGCTTGATGGCCGCCATGAGCGAGTTGGAGACCGGAGGCTCATCTCCCTCGGAAACCGAAGAAGAGGGAAGACGATCAAGCGCGACGCTGAAGCAGAGATCGAGGGCTTTGAACTGGAGTCGTGGAGAGTATGCTGAACTGCGCGCGCGAGTGAGAGCGTCGCGGAGGAGTGAAGGGGAAGTGGAGGAGGAAGAGGAAAGGAGGGCGAATACGACGTGTAAGGAGGTGGTTTGAGCGTGGGATCTCCGATGAGCGGCGGCGACTGCTGCATCGAGGGCGGAAGCGGAATCGCTGGCGAGGCACTGCCGCGCGGCACTAACCGGCGTCGGCATAGCGCGCCACCATGAACTGAGGAATATAAGCTGATAGCAAAAAAAATATAAGAAGAATATAATATTGGGAAAGTTCGCCGGCGGGGAAGGGAGGAGGAGGAGGAGGTAGAGGGGGAATATAAAAATCGGTGGGGGAGGAGGGTCATGGGATAGATTATATTTAGTTAGGGGGTGAGAGGGGTGTGGGGCCTGAAGATGTCGTGGGGGACGCTGATGAGGGAAAGAGGAGTCACTGTTAGCGGGGCCATGGAAGCCACTTGGTGGTGGTGCTGGTGGAGGTGGTGGTGGAGATGGTGGGGAAGGGGACGGTCTGGTGTGCCGCGGTAGAGGAGAATGAGGCAGGTTTTTTAGAACTGATTATTGCCTTTATGGAAATAAGTTTTTTATTTTAAATTTGGCCAAAATTAAAAATCAATTCTAAACTTTACATTGAATTAAATTTTATATAATTATATATGAAAATTGTATGATAGAAACCCTTGTGTCCACAATATAAGGTCCTAATCACTTCACCCTTTCCGTTCGACCCTTTTCACTTAGTCCAGGAGAAATGTGACTAGACGAATTGCAAGATATGTTATTTCTGAATTTCTATTCTACTAATGTACTTATTACTTATTTATATTTATAATAATTTATCTCTATATAAAAGAGAAAAAATGAATGTAAAACAGAACAATTTTTTTTCTCCACTGGGGCGGCTATTAGAAGAGAATACAACACTTTCTTATATGTGTATCTCTCTCTGTGTTATATTCTTTGGGTGATTCATGAATGAAATTAAGTTCAACACCCAAAAAAAGGGTGGTGAGTGTGGATTATGCCAGAAACAAGAAGACGAGATATACAAGAAGCATAACCAATTGATATTGAATTGATAAGCAACATATAATGCAGTAGAGAACTCGTGCGAGAAAGCCCTCACCACTTGCCACCCATTAGTTGGCCTTCATCAATCGGCCTAGTCCACTCGACCTCTTGTACCCGACTTCCTACAATGGGCCAGAAAAATAGCTCTCCCAAGAAAGTTTTCGGATAACACTTCAGGGAAAATCTCTCATAACCCTCTCTTTTTATTTTCCTTGTGTTTATTCTTTTCGTTAAAATGCATATAATGAGAATGCAAGCATTATCTATTATATTAAAAGAATTTGCAACTAACACTCGGGAAACTTGCCTCTCAAAAGCAAGTTTCTAATGAGTAAAGGGATATTGTCCTACACTGTTGGACCCTACTTGGCTTAATAATCAAATGCTAGCCTCTCATTTGTGTTGCTTCGCTTTAGAAAGATATGTTTGTCGAGAGCACCTTAAGATATTGTGGGATTGGCTTTGGACCTTCTCCTTGGGCTCCGATAGCCAAGCAAGTCCAAAATGAGAATTGTACTCTTTGTCAGAGATATGGATGTTCACGAGCTTCAACAATTTTGCCAACATCTTTAGCTTCTACAGGCCAAGCACGTACCAGAATGGCCTTTCATGGAGTTCTTGGGCCAAAGCTACGTAAGCAAAAATAGGTTCAAATCTTTAACATCAAGCACCTTCTGTTGGAAGCGGGTGATGAAGCTTTAGGGACTCTCAGTAGGTTTCTAACATATCTTCAAGAGCACTTGAGAGTTTTTTTTGTGTGGCTTTTGCGTGCTAGCAAACTGAGCCACGAACATTCGTTTAAACTATCTAAAGGAGGTGAAAAATTCTACTGACATGTTATTAAACTTCCTTGATGCTCCTGCTTCTACAACTTCGCTTAACAATCTATTCTCCTTTAACATTACTCTTCTTCTTCCTCTCTTATCATTGTCATCTAAGTAGTTGGGAGAGGCTATTCTTCTTCTTTCTCCAATTGAGGCCACAACAAACACTTCTTCTCTTGTACGATTAAGGTTGCCCAAACGTAACCTCTTGATCCAACTCTTGGTAAATTCCTTACAACTGGTACAAGCCCTGGTGGATCTAGTCCGACTAGCTCTTGCCTTGGTGGATCTATCCTCGCAAGATCAACCCTTGTTGGATCTTTCCTTGCTAGATCTATTATAGCTAGAACTATCCTTGCTAGATCTTGCTTGCGAGGCATCAAACCTAATGATCTAGTTCGTGTCCTCGATTCAGCCCAAGTACAAGATATGGACGCTCCCATTACTTCTTGCACAACCTTCATCATCTGCTCTTTAGCTCATTGATATGTTGAAGCACAATTTTTTGTGCAATTCATTACTCTCCTTTATCTTGCTCCATGCGAAAAGGATCTTCTCGCAAAGTTTGTGTATGAATTTCGTGCTCATAGCACCTTTCAAGATGTTGAATTCTTTTGAGACTTAGGGACTCGTAATGTTTGTGAGTACATACCACCTGGTAAATGCCTTGTATCGCACAGAGAAATGTCAGAGAGAGAGAGAGAGAGAGAGAGAGAGAGAGATGAATGCGAGCCATGAGAGGGAACATTAGAAGATGAGTTGAATTCCCATTTTTGATGAGCTGGAAAGACTGAGCCCTTCCGAGGTTCTCAGAGTTATATGGTTTTAGAGGGGGGGTTAAGTAAGTGCCATTGCGACCCTCATCCCTGATGTCTGGTCTAGAAGATAGAGTCCCAAATGCTAGATGTCATCTTTAATAAGTGATTGACAGATATTCTTACTAGTCATGATGAACTTTTTTTATAATTGTTTTCATACAAATGAGCTTGGTGTTCTTTCAAGAGGAATGAATTCAACTATTTCAGTAGGTGGACTCGATTCAATAATAATAATAATAATTTTCATATAAGCGTATTTATATATGTGTATATATAACGACACACACACCGGAGTTGAGTGGCATAGATGTAAATCCCCGTAAGCATGATATGAACATCTCAGCTAACTTAAATTTCGACAAAACCATATCAAAATTCAATTATTGAGAAAGATCCGATTTGACCCTGCTGTCTCTTTATGTCACGTAAAGTAAAATATGTGATTATTACTATAAAATAAATAATAATTCGCCCAATTTCATAAAATTAATTCAATTATATACTCAAATATATAATATGTTGAATTCTTTTGATGCATGAAAAATATTTTTTCACTTTGAAAATAAGAAATAAAGATATATTTTATGTAATACTAAGGATCAGTGTTATGTTTGTAAATTTGCAATTTCAGATTTTGGACATGTAAATATGTTAAAATTGTGTGGTATGTACGTAAATGCTCCATTGACACAATTTTCCTATATTTACATTAGTCATACCAAGATCTTCATGTTCACCCGCATCTCACTAGTTTGTTTTCTATCACATCTAAACTATCACTAATCATTAGGAGTGTAAACAAATCGAACACGAACGAACAGAGCTCATGTTCGTGTTCGATTCGTTTGAAGTTATATATGTTTCAAATAGGCTCGTGTTTGAAATTGTTTGTGAAGTTACTGTTCGTGTTCGGTTTGATTTGTTTGAAATATGTTTGAAATGTTTGAATTGTTTGAATTATTCAAATTGTTCAAAATCTTACAAATGTGTTTGTATTGTTTGAATTGTTCAAAATCTTTCAAAAGCTTAAACCTATATGAAATTAATGCTTAAACCTGTATGAATTACAATATAAATGCAAAATAGTCGAAACACAACTCACAATAAAATCATAGTATTATATCTCATTCACAAAACAAATTTAGATCTAGAGACAATGCGCGAGATTTTATTCTAAAAACTATGTTTAACTCAAAAAAATTAAATAAATCTAAAAAAAATATAAGAAAATTTAAGCTAAGAGACTAATCTGAAGATCAAATTACAACTTATAGGATTTAATTTTTTTTTAATATGAAAAATTGTTAGAGTATATAATTATTTTTAAAAAATGATAAATTATATATATATATATATATATATATATATATATAAATAATTATTTTATATTTTGAATAATAATGATTTGAACATGATCGAACAAATGAGTGTTCGTGTTTAATTTGTTTATAAACCGAACGGAAAAAAAAATTGTTCGTGTTCATCTCATTTGCTTATCGAACGAATCGAACACGAACTCGAGCCGAACACAAACTGTTC
This sequence comes from Phalaenopsis hybrid cultivar, assembly GCA_002079205.1. Lineage (NCBI taxonomy): Eukaryota > Viridiplantae > Streptophyta > Magnoliopsida > Asparagales > Orchidaceae > Phalaenopsis > Phalaenopsis hybrid cultivar. The sequence continues at coordinate 16,903 of JXCR01062112.1, read as the reverse complement.
GCGAACAACGAGCTTTTTGACAACCCTACTAATCATCACTCTTCACAAGTCAATTTAATCTTTTCAAGCATAAATAAAGTGATATGTGGGTAAATATCAAAATTTTAGTGAGATATGTAAATACATAAAAATTCATGTTATGCACGGAAAATTTCCTAAAATTAAATAATGAAACTAAAAATAAAAATTCACGTTTTTAATAAAAAAAATTTAAATAAAAATTATAGAGTAGCCTAAACCATAAAAAAAGGGTAGAATTATTTAAATTTATAATCACACTCAAAATAACTGTATTTAGACTCATTATTTTAATAAATAGATTTAAAAATTGGACTATAAACAAATAAATATAGTTTATTATTTGTCTAATATTTTAGATTAACTTCTCATTAAAAAAAATAAATCATTAGTCACTTTAGATAACATAATTATGTATTTTTTTTTTGATAGTTTATGTTTTTGAGTTGGAAGATTTACATACATGACATTCAATTCCTATGTAATTGCACAACAAATATTGGGGTTTAGAAAATCAGATCGTATCGATTTGTTCAGTCGTGAACCAATGACCAGTCTGATCAAATCATATAAAAAATCCTTTGTAGTTGTTAACCATCCAGAAATGGTTGAACTGACAGTTCGGCCTGTAGACCTGCAAACTGCTCGAATCGCCGATCAACCCCTCATGACCAATTATGTTCGATGTCGGGTGGCATAACAACCTCGCATCGTGGCGTAGGAGCACTGCTCCCGCACAGGCTTATGTTGTAGAACTTTATATCCTTCAACTCCTTGATGATGAGATTCTTAGTTGTTAATAGTTTGTTCATTTTTTTTTATATTCGACATTTATATATCATTATTTTATCATTTAAATCATATTTAATTAGCATTTGTACTTATTACATCATCCAATTTAACCCCGTATTCAAACAAATCTTGGTAGACATCTAAACTTTAAATTTTACGCACATCATCTTACTCATGCATGAAAAAAATGTATTTTACTTTTAAAAATTAAAATGACACAATTTCAATGTATCATGAGAGATTTCAGAGATATATTTGAAAAAAAGAAGAATTTCAAGTGTTAGATATATAAATAGACAAAATCTGATGCTATGTATGTAAATGGAAAAATTATTCCACATGGATATCACCGTATTCAGAGATGCATACAGTATCTGATCTCCACTATTAATCACAATAAAGATGTATGACGGTAGGGGTGTAAACGAACCGAACACGAACGAACAAAGCTTGTGTTCGTGTTCGGTTCGTTTAAAATTTAATTTGTTTGAAATAAGCTCGTGTTCGTTTCTTAACGAACGAGCCGAACACGAACCGAACACTAGCTGTTCGCGAACGACGAGCCAGTTTGACATCCCTAATATTAATATATAAAAATAATATTATATATTAATTATATAACTTATATTATATAAATATACAATATCTATATTAGTATATTACTACTATAGTATATTAATATATTATTATTATTATTTTATTATATATTATAATTTATAAAATTTAATGTTTTAAAATATAATAAATTTTTTATATATAATTATTTTATATTATTTTATATTTCAAACAATAACGATTCGAACACGAACGAACGCATCACTGTTCGTGTTTGGTTCGTTTAACTAACCGAACGAAAAAAATTTGTTCGCGTTTGTCTCGTTTACTCATTGACGAACCGAACACGAACTGTTCGCGAACAACGAGTTTTTTTTACAGCCCTATATGACGGTAGACCCTATTTATTTATTTTTTTAAAAAAATTATTATGATAAACGGTGGAAATCAGATATTGTATACATCTATTCATACGGTGTTCGTATGAATAATTTTTTCATGTAAATGACCATTAACTTTTAGTATTTATATTGCATAAACATTTATGAAATAAGTAAAAATTAGTTATACTAAAATAAGTAATCCGTTAACAAAAATAGCGGTCAAATGGGACTCCAAGTGTGCTCTATTGATTAACACGTGTCCTCAAACACATTTGAATTTAGGTAATTTACTTAATATTTAAGTATGACAGCGAAAGTTACTGACTGAAATATCAATAAAAAACTTTAATTAATATGACATTAATATTAAAAAAATTTTGGACATTTAGTAATTAAATTATATATTGGAGTTTTTTAAGTTATGGCATTGTGCTTAGCAAGTGCTAACGTGAATCTCAAAGAGGTGGAGCGGCTAGGAATTAATACCAAGGTTATGGAAGTTTTGAGCTAAGGAAAGGGATGTCGACTAGCCAAGTAGTCGATCGGCTACACAATGAAATCGATCGATAGAACTATAGACCAACATACCCATCGACTGATAGACCTCTTACTGAAATTGGTTAGTTTCCTTTGATCGACCGACCGGTCCTCTCGGAGGAATCAATCTAATATATTTTGTTGATCGATATGACCAACAAAAATAGAAGCATCTGGTGGTCTACATATATTATATTTCTCTTTGTATTAGAATGTATTTTTCACTCGATCAACACGTTGATTCTGTTATTTGGGCGGTTATAATAAATGTTGCAACCCTTTTCTGTTAATTGTATTTTTAAAACTCTATAAGTAAAAGGTCTGGACATAACTAAAAGATAGAATTTTCACTCACTCTCTTCTCTCCTCTCAGCTCTAACTCTCGGGGCATGTATTCCGAAAGATAAGTTAGAATCCAACGGTTATTGAGAAAAAAAAATAGCTCAAAATATTTTAATAAAAATTTAATTAAGATGTTAAAAATTTTAATTTATTCAAAACTTTTATATTTTATAAACAATCAATTAATTTTTATTTTACAGTTATTTTGAAATAAAATTTAAATTTTAAAAATTAATTATGACTTAATAATGATTCGAATATTCTCATTGATTTTTTTCGGTGATGGATTGGCAGTACAAAATTGTTGCATGCCGTTATAGAGAAATTTTTGTTGAAGCTTATTGATGAGTGCTAGAAAATTTAAAGAGAGAGTGATAAATTGGTGTCTTAGCTATTATGATATTCAACATACAAATAGATTATAAAGAAGTAAGCATGATGAAATATCTCAAATTTTTATGTGGAAAACTCTGAAAACAAAAAAAATTATATGGTTTGGCCTAGTTTAAATAATCCACACTGACTCACTTTTCTCTTACATTAGCGAAAATGAAATTACAATGTTGTCGTATAATGATAATTCAACAATGATAGCCGTAATGGGTCACAAATATTGTAGTTGATTGCTATGGAGATAGTAGTTAGTTATGACTGTTATAGATTGTTGTTGTAGCACAAGCTTGTCGTACAGGCCGTAGTTGAATGTCGTGGTAGTAGTTTGCGATGTAGGTTATAGATGATTGTTTTAGGAGTGTCAGTTGGACACAGAAGCTGTAGTAGGGAGCTGCAGAAACTGTGAGTCACCATAGTCGTAGTTGGCCACTAGGTCATTGTGGCAATCTGTGATAACTTCTGTAGGACATGGGGGCTCAAGTTGGGAGCTGCATGAGCTCTAAGCATCACATGTCGTAATTGGTCACGTAGGCCATAGGGGTGAGCCATAATAATGTTTATAAGCTGCAGAGGCTGGAGTTGAGAGCTGCATAAATGATGCATCACATAGACCATAGTTGGTCACATTGACTATAGTGGTGACCTAATATAATGCCTATAAGCTGCAGAGGTTAAAGTTGGCAGCTGCATGAACTATGAGCAACATAGGTTGTAGTTGGTTGCATTGGAAAAAAGTGGTGACCTGCAATAAAATCCATAAGCCACAAAGGTCAAATTTCGGAGTTGCATGAGCTATGAGCCACTTAAGTAGTTAGTCAAGTAAGTCGCAGTGGTGAGTTCTAATAACATATGCAAGCCAAAGTGCTCAAAGTTGGGAGCTGCATGAGCTGTGAGTCACGTAGACCAAGATGGGGAGCTTTAGTAGCATCAGTTGGTTGTTAAGCTATGGTAAGGGGATACAATTTCAATGAACGAAATAGGTCGTAGGTAGTAGTAGAGAGCTGTGAGGAGAGAAGTATAGGAGCTTGGAGAAGGACACCATATTATGATTACGACAGTTGTAAGTTGTTATTGCGAGGAGTTACACCATACTCGGGGTGAGTTATTCCATCATTTTCGAAGTGTGTTGTTATATCGGCTTCGAAGTGCATTGCTACACTGGCTCTGGGGTGCACCACTACACCATTTTAGAGTCCTAAAGATGTCAAAATTGAGTAATCTTGAACATATTATATTCTTCTTGTCGTGACACTCAATTTGACTATAAGTCTACCAGATTTAGAATCCATTTGACGCCCCAATTAAACACAAAAAACTTCCAAAAGTAGCTTAACAACTTGGTTCAGGTTTGATTTGACTTGGATTGGGCTAATTTTTGTATCATTGAGTCCACTTGATCAAGTCGATTAGTTTAACAGTAAGTTTGCTGAAATTGAGGTTCTAGATGATTTTTATCTTGAGTTTGAAAATTTCTTACCAAAAAAATATTCTGAGATTTTGTGCTCTCGAGATTCTTGCCAAACGACAATTTGTTGATGATGTTTTGATATTCATCAAAATTTGATGAGGATAAATTTTAAAAATATTATATATATTGATGATGAGTATAATATATGAATAATTTTTTAATTTACATATTATTTTTAAATTTTAATAAAAAGATTCACACTCCATTTATATAGCTGAACACACAATGTGAACACTAACATTTTTTGGACAGTTCTAGCCCTACCACTATGTTGCCATCTATGTCAACATTTCTATATTTCTTTTGTCACCATTGCAAGTTATGCTCATCTTAGCTCAAGTTTTTTGAATTGCAATAACATCTTCTCTAATTTTATAGAAGGGAGGCCTTTAAAATTTAGAGCAACGACTCAAAGAAAATTATATTCGATTTTTCTCCTAGGTTTTAACTGCTTGTGTCTCCTACACATCTCATTTTAATTTGTTAGTTACATATGGATCATCATTCAAAGTTCAAAGCTATAAACTCTTTATATTGCCATGATTCTAGGAAGTAATAGTTTTGATACGCTTCCAACAAATCTTCATCATTTGGCATGGATCTCGAGGTATGATACGGATCTCGATGCGACTTTTTAATCACGAAATATTCAAATCTCGATAAAAAGTCATCTAGAGCTCCGATTTCAGCAAACTTACGGTCAAACTGACCAGCTCGACAAGAAGAACCAATGATATAAAAATTGTTCCAATCCGAACCAAATCAAGCCTAGATCAAACCAATAAACCATTTTTGGATGTTTTCTCAAGACATTTGGATGGTCAAACGAAGGTTGATTCTGACAAATTTATAGTCAAATCGAGCGTCTTGACAACAAGAATCAACCACCCCAAGAACACTCAATTCTGACATCATTCAGACACTTAATCGTTTATCAAATGTAGTCCGATCGATGAAGCCCTCTTAGCCATTCGATCAAAACGATTCATATTTCAGTATTAATTGCACAAAAAAACTCTATAAAAATAGCCCCCACCCCTCTCATGAGGGGGGAGAGAGAGGAACTTGAGGCTTGAAGAATAGCTTGAAGCTTTGAAAAGGAGAAGTCTACCACTATTCCTATCATTATCAACCACCGCCAACCTTCGTTGACTATTGTCGACCATCGCTAACCGTCGTCAACAACCATCACTGTCGTTGAGCACTCTTGATACTGTCGGCCATCGTTGGCTGTCGTTGACTACCAATGATCGTCGTCGATCACCGCTAACTATTATCTACTATCACTGACCGGGCGTCGTAGTCACTATCGGTCACCATCAGCCGACGTTGTAACTTGGGAAACCTAGTAACATTTTTCCGCATGTGAGAAGTGATTGCAACTGTAATCATCTTTTTATAGTGAAACTCTTAAGTTGGGTCAGGTCCCATAGATTTTTCTTTTCCCGGTTTTCCACAAAAACAATTATGGTGTTATTATTAGCTGTTTTTTCTTTTCTGAGTGTGTGTTGAATTTTTGTTCCACGCTAAGTTGATAATCTGCTACTCTACAACCATAAATTTCATAGCACGTATCAAGTTTGATAGTTTTTTTTCCTTGAAAAATTATAATTTTTTTCTGATTAATTTTTCACATGAACCACTTTATAATGGTGAAATAAGTTATGATGGTTGTTACTTGGATGATGATGATAAAGGTATAAACTCTTTATATTCACGGTTGAATGACGATGATGAAATTATGATGGTTTGAGTTGGAAATGTTGACTTGGGGTGTAAACGAGCTGAACACAAGCAAGTTTCGGCTCAACTCGTGTTCGACTCGTTAAAAAATACCACTATTTGTGTTCAGCTCGTTTATATTTCAAACTCAAAAAATTTATTTGTGTTTGGCTTGTTTGCTTAGCGAGCCGAACACGAATTGTTCGCGAACAAAAAACCATTTTGACAACCCTAGTCATGCATGCAACCATTAAAGGGTGTAAACAACCGAGCTTAAGCTGTCCAAACCCGACTTATTAAAAAATATTATTGTTCGTGTTCGACTCGTTTATATATCGAGTCAAAGCGAGCCTGAGCTCAACTCGTGTTCGGCTTGTTAAAAAATATCACTATTCATGTTCAACTAGTTTATATTCTGAACGTAAAAAAAATTGTTCGTGTTTGGCTCGTTTGCTTAACGAGCCCAACACGAGCTGTTCGCAGACAAAAAAACAATTTTGAAAACCCTAGTCATGCATGCAACAATTAGGGGATTAAACATCGAGCTTGAGCAGTCTAGATTATGCTTGTTAAAAAATATTATTGTCCGTGTTTGGCTCGTTTATATATCGAGCTAAAAAAAATTATTTGTGTTTGATTCACTTGTTTATCAAACCGAACACGAGCTTTTCACAAACAATTAGCTATTTTGACCAACCTAATCACACAACAGTAGGATATTAAAGGTAGGGCGAAATTTAAATCTTGTTATTTATATTAAAATATTCATTTAAAAAAATAATACATTGTTATTCTATAATTTTTATTAGTAATTTTAATTGATTATAAAGCTTTGTAGCGTTTAATCAATTAAATTATTTAAAAATAACACTCATTATATATATATATATATATCAAAATGAGTCGAACACGAACGAAAAAAACTTTATTCATGTTCCATTCGTTCTCATTTGTTTAGCAAACGAATCGAACACGAGCTACTTAACTAGCCGAACATGAGCTATTCTAAAACAACGAGCAACTTTGACATCCCTAATGTCAGCGAATAGCTCTGATAGCCGACAAATCCGTAATAACTATCCCACTTAAGTTTATATTCCACTATGAGTATATATAGTTGTACTTTTTTTTGTATGACAACATGATATTCTTATTAAAATCATAAATATTTCATTGTAAGGCTTGATACACTGTCAACAAATTATCATAGTCTTGCATGAATCTCGAGGCATGCCACGAATCTCGAGATATTTTTTTAGCAAGTAATATTCAAACATCGATAAAACTCATTCAGAACTCTGGTTTCAACAAACTTACATTCAAACCAACCAGCTCGATAAGAAGAACTCAATGTTACCAAATCAGTCCAATATGAGTCAAATCAAGCTTAGATCAAGTGATTAAACCACTATTGAAATTTTGCCAGACATATTTAGAAGGTTAAACGAGTGTAGAATCCATCAAGCCTATAATCGAATCGAGCGTCTCAACAAGACGAATCCAATGAGCCCAATATTGCTCAATCTGGCATCATCTAGGCACTCGAATGTCTATCAAACGTCGTCTGATTAAAGGAAGCCCTCTGGATCGTCCAATTAAATTGGTTCATATTTCTGCAATCATTTCACCCATAACACTATAGATAGAGCTTCACCCCTCTCATGAGAGAGGGCTGAAGGCTTGCTTTGAGAATGAGCTGAAGTCCAGAACTTTATCGGCCGCTGTCAACCACCACCGACACCAGCTGAAAGCCATCAATCACCGCCAACTGCCACCAATATCCGTTGACCACTGTAGATCGCCATCAAGCAGTATTGTCACCGTCAACCACCATCGGTCATCGTCAACCACTGACCATCATTGATCACTATCATTCATCGTCAACCACTACCGATTCAAAGCAGCTAGTCGATGCTGTAACTTGGAAAACCTAGTAACAATTTTTTGTCTATGGGACAAAAGGTCTCTATAATAATTAACCTATAGTGGATTTTAACATCTGTGTCAGGCCCCGTGATTTCTTTTCTTTACGGGTTTTCCATGTAAAAATTTTTTATGTCATTACTGATTGTTTTATTTTACCTGAGTGTATGTTGAATTCTCGTGCAACACTAAGATGATAATCAATTACTCTACCACCACGAATTTTCTAGTACGCATCAAGGCTTAAAATTTCTCTTTGATTATTTGATATTTTTTTGACCATATGAGTCTCTTTATGAGTTCAAAATTGAATTTTTTTATCTTATTAGAACCATCTCACTGAGCTGAATAAGTGATGTTGGATTACAGCCCCTGCTCCAAGGTATCGTCATCTTCTTGCTCAAGGTTTAGGTTTTTTTTTCAAGATAAAAGTATGATTATATTTATAGAGTTCAAGTTGCAAATAAGGAAGGAATGTGAACCACTCTGTTCAGACGACCTGAAGAGACTTCCTCAATTAAACGGTGATTGACGAACATTTGAGTGGCTTAATGATATCAAAATCGAGCACTTCCGAGCTCATTGGATTCGTCTCTCTGAGAAGCTCAATTCGACTATAAACATGTCAGATTTGAAATCATTTCGGCATTCTAATTATGCAATGAAAGATTCTAAAAGCCATTTAATGTCTTGATTTTGGCTTGATTTGACTTTGATTGCATCAATTGTAGTATCGTTACATCGGTATCGTCAAGTCATCCAGTTTGATTGTAAGTTTGCTGAAATCAGAGTTCTGGATAACTTTTAACCAAGTTTAAACATTTCTTACTAAAAAATGCTTCGAGATTCATGTTAACTGTCTCAAAATTTATGTCATACGATGAAAATTTGCTGATAACGTATTTGTTACCCCCTATTTTCGGATGAGACAACCTTCGTCATCCTAAAACATCCAAATCCATAGCACTTTATTTTCATCATAGTATTAATGATGTAATACTAAAGATATGAGAATTATGCATGTAAATGTATAAGTTGTGGTCATATCCATGCAAAATGTACAAGAATGTTGAGGTATCTAACTAAATCTTCTTACTCTTTTTTTTATTAATAAAGAATATAACTTTTTTATTTTTCACCTTCGATTTTAATCTCTCTCTCTCTCTCTCTCTCTCTCTCTAAACACATCAATTTTCCTACAATTGTGATAAACAATATTATTTTTTTCACCAAAATATCATCTCACATCAACTTAAAAACAATCATGTTGCGACACGTGGCACATTGACTACACTAACTTTGTCTCAATCGAAGCATTTCTTCAATAATATGATAATTAATTGCCACCATTAAATTATAATATCTATTTTATCATCTTTTATTAATTTAAATTCAATACTAACAAAAAGACATCACTAGAATATATCTAACACACACACACACACACACACACAAAGGCATTACTTTCACTTTGTGTGCCACTTCAATTATTTGTGGCTTTATTCAACTAATCTGTCATCAGTCCTCACCTATCACTTTCTACCAAAAAGTAGTCATGAGCGTATATTTCTCTCTATGGCCTGCTCCGCCAACTTTACAAAAAAGACCTTGCCATTTTTATCTAGTGCCGCACGTGTGTCTCACGTGCACAATCATGGAGATTCTGACTTAAAAGCCTTTGAATTTGGCCCGAAGATTGTTAATCGCACCGCTGAATATAATTTCAATTTTTGCTTGAATCAAGATCTGGGTCGAGTTATGAGCCGAAACTTTGGATCAGATTTTTTTTAGCTCATTTGAAACCATACACGAATCGGTTTGGCTGAAGATCCGGTCGAAGTTTCTTTTATTTATAAAATGATATATAATGGTAAATAAATTCAAATATAAGGAGCCGTGAGCTGACTTTGAGCTGAAATGGATTCAAATAACTAAATTTGAGTCGGGTCGTTTTGATTTTGAGCCGGAACGAGTGGATTTCGAGCGGGAATGACTCCAAATAGCTTAATTTAAGCCAACTCATTTCAATATCTAACCATATTGAAATCAACTCAATTATAAGCATGTAGAGTTGTAGACTGTGTCTAGGACTGATTGATTGGGTTTAAGAAGCACAATTTGTTTGGACTAGTTTTATATAATAGGTTTCTTTCAAGTAAATATATGTTTATAATATTATGAAAATATGTGTTGAATTAATGACATTCATAGTGTACATAAAAAAATGTGGCAGTGTCGATTCTGAGGAATTTGACAATCTAGAAGAAAATAGTAAGACGACAAATAGCCATCGACAGAAGATCGTGAGACCCATTTCTCTGACCGAGTGAAGCTGTGCAGGACAAAGTCAATAAGGCCAAAGTCGATCGAGCCACGAGAAGGATAAAAAGGTGATTAGAGGACACCAGAATGAGCCACTCAACCAAAAGTGAGGCAAAAGGCTATCCGAGCCTAATAACACAGGAGAGCTGCTAGAATCTCAAACCATTCCACAGACGCCTAGAGCCTCCCCATCTGAGGTCAATGATGAACAATCAAGACATATTGATTGACCGACCCATATTGACCAAGTGTGTCCGATTGGGCGGATCTCAGTGGATCGAGTTGATCTTGCTGACCTGAAGCCAATTAAACCTAGCTGTCTGAGCTAAAAAACCGCCAATGACATGTCTACTCATGTAAATTACAAGAAATATTCTAGTATGGACCCCATCAAAGCAAGTGCAAAAATGTAACATCATCATGTTGTACCCCCTTCTCTATAAATAGAGAAATTTTTTAATGAATAAAACATAGTGTATCACCGTTCATTATTGTTCACTCATCTATCTGTCTCTCTTACTTTTTACTTGTGTTTTATTCCTTATGTGTGATTCACGGATAAATCAAAATTCAACATATAGATTTTGGCAAAGGGTTCATGACATTATATTTTAAGGAAAATCACTTGCATTATAATAAATGATATTATATGTATGCTATATTAGATTAGAAGATATTGATTATAATAGATCATACAATTCATTGGAATTGCTAAATTCCTTATGAATATTTGATGTGAAGCATGTCTAAATCAGAAAGGAAACATCCAAATCAACAAGTTTAAAATTTTATGAAAAACTCATTACAAGATCAAACATGTCTATTGAGTTTAATAATAGCAAAATCGAGTGAATTGGTGTTTGAATGTCAATAGATTGGACGTTATGATGGTGGGCAACCCAACCATGTTTTCTTCCTGGTCTCATTTTGATTTTGTAGAGTCATTCATGACATCATTTCTACATGTAGAGGGTTTCCAAAAGGACATGTGGAGGGTTGCAACATCAGTAACTAAGTTCTCCTCATCACGACCGGTGCACTAGCATACTTTGATTTCATTAGGGTATATCTTTACAATGCAAATTACATGTGATTGAGCACATTTATCACATAAATAAACATGTCTATTGTAATGGCTTTAAGATGTAGGGTCATGTATTGTTCACGAGCTCAAACAACTTGGGAGAGATCCTTATTTTAGGAGGAAGATACAAAAGAAGATTGCGAATGCGTTGCTAGAGTTCGTGTTCTTTCTTGCCAATCTCTAGGAAATGGCTTTGAAAGATTTTTCTGGAGGGTGGATCTTCTCCTTGAGGTTGTCCCCCACAAACAGCTAACTAAAAAATATATATAGTCACATCTCGTGCTATACTATGCATGTCAATGTTGTCTTGGTGAAAAGATCACAAAGTGTGTATTGGTAAGTTCCATAAATAAGGATGGACACAAGTACTCTTATGTAATGATGTTTTCTTTTGTGATGAGTTTGTAGTGAGCTAGTTAGACCATTTAGGCGAGTGGTCTCTACTCGACCACTTCGACAGGCGGGCGACCACTTTGGTTGGTGGACTTAGTTTAACCAATTCAGCAGGTTGGCTTGACCTGCTTTATAGGTTTTCAAGGCTCTGAAGGTCTATTGATCCTTACAACTTGCCCATGTATAAACCTTTCTTAAACATGTATGGCTACTTTTTTATATACAATATCAATGTAAATGTATTGAAATATTATGATCATTTCTTAATAGCTCCATGAGAGAGAAAATAAATTTTCTCATAATTATCTATTTTGATTTGGTCATCACGACTTTCATTTGTTACTATTATTGTGTTTGTAACCTTGAGATCTATGGCATACTAAACTTATGTTGTTAATAGAATACATTGTTATTAAACCACCATCATAAAATCATTATCCATCATATAGGCCCGATCTTAATAAGCCATCTTATCTTAGAGATGTTACAATGCAAGGATGATGTAACCTTGGGAGGATGATATTTGCATTACATATTTTTTCATAATTATATAAAATACTCTCACCAAATATTAAAATGCCTTTCATGCAACCATAAATTTTATAAACATAATTTTTAGTTTCTATGAACCTCAATATTTATGTTGCACTCATCATGCCAAGACCAACATCTTATCAAGAGCTATAATGAAATCTCCATTTATAGCATAAATCAATGTAATATCTGTCACATCAAACATTATGTTGTAACCTTTATTTGCATAAAAAACATCACATTGAAAACTCAGTCTTATTAAGAATTATGATGCACCTTAGTCCATTATCACATCTTCTTAGGCATATGCAATATCACTTGTAACATGATGCAAGCCACCCTACTCTATAGTTGAATGATTAATCTTTCAACCAAAGAGATTTTAAGTTCAAGGCTTTGGATATGCAGTATGCATTTATTTGCATTACATATTTTTTGTTTTTGTTATGTCATGCATTACATATTTTTTGTTTAAGATTTGTGAGCTAGTTATTATACATAAGATATGTTTCATAATTGTGATTGTTAAGACTTATGTAATAAATAACACTTGTAAAAGCTTTTATTTCATTAAATAATCTCTCTTTATTAAGTAAAGTTATTAAAATTTGATAAGAAACTGAACTCGAAGGACAGGATATTCAAGGTTCAATATAATTAATATTATATTATTTTAGTTTAGTTTAAATGTTGTAATGATATTACAATTATTATTTTTAATAATTAAATACATAACTTTGTAATTTAGGATGCTTAAATTTTAAATATAAAAATGTGATTTTAAATTATAATTTTTGGACATGAGATTTTAATCATTTTCTCAATTTTTTATCTTGCAGTCAAATCAAAATCAACAACAACAACAACAACAAAGACACTTCTTTCTCCCACTAGGTGGGATCAACTACATAAAACTTTATTCTTCATTAGGTCATATTGAGTGTCCTTTTTACTTAATTTTAATTTCTATACAACATATCTAACTCTTTTTAGGTGTATTTTTACCTTTATCAAAATAAGTTAAATTTAAAACGTTTGCTCTCATAACAGAGTCATCAGAAGGTAGACAATCAATGTGACCATACCATCTATGATGACTCTATCTATTTTTATCTATTGGAACACTTCAACCCTTTCACTGACATATTCATTTCACACATTGTAAGAGTAAGAAAAGCAGTAAACCAAGCCATATATAAAATAATAAAAACTCGGTGTCACTACGTTAGCAACATATCCCAGAAATAGAAAGAGACGGTCATGCACCGTATAAGTACACATATGGTCCAAATTTTGACATCAAATATATTTAAAATTAAGGTACATGACACAAACACAGATCTTAGTCTCTGTCACATGATTTGGCCAGGTTGGCCCCTCAGAACTCGTGACTGTACCTTATTTGTAATACAAGATTCTTCTAAAAAGTATATAGGAAAAATAAAAAAATGACTCGACTTGCATGAAAACAACGTTAGTGGAAAAGCCAACACCATGCAATACATATGAGCCATGCCATTTTTATTGGGAGAGCTAAATAGAACCTGCAAGCAAAGGGTTGGTGAA
>JXCR01062108.1:84598-110460 GCA_002079205.1 Phalaenopsis hybrid cultivar | reverse complement strand
GAAAGAATAAACGTAGTTCTTTGATCTATGCTTATATTGCAAAAAGGAGAACCAAATTATAGAAAATTTGACAAAATCATAGTTACACACACAAACCAGCACAAATTGCATATATTTAAACACAATAAAATGATAAAAGTCATAAAAATCCCAGCCAAACAGTAGTCAAGGGAGAAATTTTTCCATGGAACTTACCGAACTTTTTATTCATTATTTCATTATAATGTCTTAAGGGTTTTGTTTATAATTCAAATAACCCGAAAAATGTTAATTTCTCATAATTATCCAAGATTTGGCCAAAGAATTTTGGCTTGATTTATCCAAAATCAAATAATTAGATCTCACACCAATATTAGGAGAAACCTTTCTTTGAAATTTCTGGTGAACTTCTTCAATGTGCTTGAAGGAGTCACATCCAAGTAATGCCAATCTTTGAGAAAAAAATAGGATTCTTATTGAATTATTCATCATGATATACATATTAGGGGTTCTATTTATAACAACCCTAAAATACTCAAAGTTTGTAATTTTTAGAATTCCCCAGTATCTACGTAAAAATTACATGTTTTGATTTATTGAGCATAAGAATATATACCCAATTCCAAGTTTTCTTTCATGTTTACTTTGTTGATTCTATTATAGTAAATTATCTAGGATATGGGATGCTGACAATGCCACATAAGAAATAAGCAAAACAAGGCATGTACCTATCCCAAGAAAAGAAAAGAAAAAACATTAAAACCTCATGAGGATTGCATCTAAATGTTAGAAGGTAATATCCACAAAAGGCAAAAGCAGTCGACATGAAATAATGAGAATAGAGGAGTCTAACTTGTTGTATAGGCTACACATTACAAGATTGTAGGAGTTGAACAAATATACAGTGTATAATCTAGGAAGGGAAAAAATACAAAAGTAAACCATGTGAACTGCCGCATCAGTATGATTAAGGAGACTTGGAACATGTAACTTGTGCTCTCAACGAGTGTAAATATTAAATTTCAGTCAAATATCCTTTATTCATTAGCTTTATTATAATAGTTTATCAATATATGGTAAATTTTTAAACTATTTTCTCATCCAAATTGTGATGCATAAATACTAACCACATATATGCTCTAACTTCACCATATTTATAAATTGTTTAAAATATGAAAATTGAAAATTTAGGTGTTTTATCCTGAGTGAAGCACAATGTGATCCTTAAGGTGGCTTGAGGCTTAAGCCTCGAACCATAAAGATAAATGAACTCATATCGTGGAAAATAATTTATCATGTGCCATAAATTAACATATTTATTTTCTTTGTCATCATATATCACGTAATCTAATAACAAAAAATAGGAAAGTAATTGTCAATCTTAATTATTTATTTAAAGTGGAAGTGTGAAATTTATTTGAGCATCAATTCAAATCACATTCAAATTTGTTTCGAATTATGATTGACCAAGGTTCAAAAATATTTCTTACATATCCAAACCTTACTTGAAATATGATTGAACATGGTTCAAACCATACTCAAAATTAGTGTTCAAATCTTATTTAAACTATATATGAATCATATTCAAACAAGCAAGTTTAAAAAATATTTGAACAAGATACAAATTATATTTTATCAGGTAATAAAATTCAAACACATAGTCTAACAATAATGAAGTTATATGAGTCGAACACTTGTTACAATTCATTTTAAAGAATTGTTCGATGCTCATGCCTTATATTAAAAAGCCTAAGCCTCATTGGGGACAATGAAGTTAGGCCTCAAGGAACATTCATGCATTCCCCAATGAGGCTTAAATCACAAAGAATTTTCATTTATTTGGGGTCTATTGTTCAAAGTGATGGTGATATAGATGGAGATGTTATTAGTAGAATTCAAGCTGGTTTGTTGAAGTGGAGGAATGCTTTGGGCCTATTGCGTGATAGAAACATCCCACTTAGACTAAAAAGAAAATTTTATAAGATGGTGGTGAGACCTGCAATGCTCTATGACGCAGAATGTTGGCCTTTAAAAGAGAAGCATAAAACCGTGTTAAGTGTTGCCAAGATGAGAATGCTAAGGGATGAGTGGCTTTACACTTAGAGACAAAATGCGAAATGAATATATCCGTGATAGGGTTGGTGTAGCTTCAATGGCGTACAAAATTAGAGAGAGTCGTCTTAGGTGGTTTGGTTGCATTAAATGTCAACCATCTGATTATCTGGTTAGGAGAGTAGATGTTTTAGATTTGACTTATATTAATAAAGACAAATGTAAACCTGGAAAAACTCGGGCATAATTTATAAAAAATGATCGTAACTTATTAAATGAAAATATAGCACTCAATAGGACACAATGGAGAAAAAGAATTCATGTAGCTACCCCACTTAGTGGGGTAAGGCTTCTTGTTGTTGTTGTCATACTGATGCATGCTTTTAGGCATATGCTTCGAATGGTTTTTTCAACCATACATTCATGTAACTTNGCATTAACATGTGTGTCATCAATAGCTCTAATACAATCCTATATAAAATGTTAAAAAAATTTAAATTTAAAGTTTTGTTTTACTTTCAATGAAAATTAAAAAAAAAACTCGATAAACCTTGAAGTATGACATATATCGAGATCACAAGATATTTTTATAGGAATATTTCAAAAATTTGGGCCTTCGGGCTTGATTACTTCGGAAGTCATACTTNTCTTGCTATCTCGTCTTTTCAATTATGTTGGAAATTGAATATTTTCTTGTGAGCTATAATATTTTGTTGATTTTACTAGGTTTGTTAAAAGTTTATTTTTTATGTTTTTAGATACATTTTGTTGGCATCTATTTTTGATGTCACATGTAATAGATGCTCGCTTTGATGCTATAAGATTATATTTCAGTCATTCACAGTCTTCCTACTCCAAGCATCCATTAGGATCTCCCGGTACGTGTTTCAAGCACGGAACTGGGGTTGGTATTGATTCGACCTTACCCGGAAGAGTTCACAATTGGGTGATGTTAGTTTTTACATAGAACACTTTTCTTGTCCATTTTAGTGTTTTAGGACCATACTTCGTCTATTCGGAGCCTCCTGTGATCAAAGGCAGCGATAGAACCGTCCCACGTGCATTTTGAAAAGATTAGGGTTCGGACTGACGTACTCGCTCGAAGGTCCAAGCCGCCCCATCGACACAAAAATCTATGATATAAAAACTCTGGAATGCTCATATTTAAGTTATGTGGTCGTGTTTTAGTGATACTTGGTTTCCCGTAGCTTATGAATCTGTATAAAACTAGGGTTTGAACCACTCTGGTTGTACTTGCCCTCAACCGATGATTTTTGTCTATAACGACGCATCTCTGATGTTCATTTGGATGTTTGGAGACCATATTTCATTCACAAATAGCCTTCGACAGTCTGAGGATTGATATTAACCGCTAGCGCGAATTGTGGCTCAAAATTTTTTTGGGCCAGACTTAGCACATTTGCTCCTAGTCTTGGGTGCCTAGGCTCACAGAGTGGCGCTCCCAGCCCCATTTCATAGAATTGGGTGCTCAAGCGCCCAGTCTTGGGAGCTTAAACGCCCAGCCTTGCGCCTAAACGCCTGATTTGTGCGCTTAGGCACCTAGAATGCTGTTTCACACTCGAGAGAGTGGTGCTTAGGCGCCCAGCCTTGGACGCTTCAACGCCCAACCCAGTTTTTTGCCGAAATGCAGCGTCGCCATCTCATATGAAGGGAGCTCTGCATGCATTGCATGTGGGGAAAAAACCACCTCATTTACCTGGGTCTGTTGTCACTTTCGGAAGGGACCAATTGTAAGTTGATGGAGTTTTTGGCCATTTTTGCAATGGGGATCTTATCCAGGGGAAAAGAGCCTTTTCTTGGTGAGAGTTTTGAGAGGAGCTTTTCCTGAAGGGAGAGGGTGCTTTTGGGAAAGAGGAGAGCTCTTGGTAAGCTTCTTCTTCCACCTCTGCATCCTCTTCCTTTTATTATTCCCCCTCCATTAAGCTCGAGGAGAGTTTTTCTTATTGGATATGGTTTTCTTGAGGAAGCTTTTAGGTGAGATCTTTCTCATTCTCCTTCCACCCCTTCATCTTCTTCATTCTCCTTCCATAATTTTTTTAGAAGATTGAGGGAGAGTGCAGGAGAAACTTTGGAGGAGATTCTTGAGCTTTCCTTAAGAAGGAGAGCTTCATCCCTCCTTCCGACGTCATAGGAGCTTGGAGCAAGTCAAGAGAACTCTTCTCCAATAACTCCTCTAAAAATGGTTTACTTCTTCCTTAACAAGCCACTTAGGCGATTTAGGTCTAGGTTTTGTGTTAGAGGGAAGCCGCTAGGTTAGGGAGTTTTTTTTGTGTGATCCCTAAGCTCTAGTCCTTAATTTCATAATACAACAACAACAACAATAAGCCTTTATCCCACTAAGTGGGTTCGACTACATGAATCCTTTTTCTCAATTGCGTCCTATTGAGTGTCATATTTTTATTTGATTCTAATAAATTAAGATCATTTTTTATAAAATATGCCCAAGTCTTTCTAGGTCTATCTCTGCCTTTCTTAACATAAGTCAAATCTAAAACTTCTAATCTCCTAACCGGATCATCTGATGGTCGACGTTTAATGTGACCAAACCATCTAAGGCAACTCTCTCTAAATTTGTCTGCCACTGGAGCTGCACCAACTCTTTTACGGATATATTCTCTAAATGTAAAACCACCCATCCACCTAAGCATTTTCATCTCGGCAACACTTAACTTAGTTTTATGCTTCCATTTTAAAGGCCAACATTTTGCGCCATAGAGCATTGCAGGTCTCACCACCATCTTATAAAATTTCCTTTCAGTCTAAGCCACACATTTCTATCACACAATAGGCCCGATGCATTCCTCCATCTCAATCAACCAACTTGAATTAAACTAATAACATCCACCTTTATATCACCATCGCTTTGAACAATATACCTGAGATATCTAAAATGTTCACCTTTTAATGATTTGATAACCATAGTTATTACTCTATCACTAAAGCTACTATTACTAAAATCACATTCCATGTATGTTGTTTTAGCTCAACTCAATTGAAGGCCTTTAGACTCCAAAGTAGACATCCAAAATTCAAGTTTTTTTCTGATCTCTTTCTCTAGTCTTATTTACAAGAGGGATATCATCAACAAAAAACATACACGAAGGTACATCCTCCTGTAAACATCCAGTAAGAGCACCATAACTAATGCAAAGAGATATGTGGGCTTAAAGCCGATCTCTGATGTAATCCAACAAAATTAAAAAAAAAATATTTGGTCAATCCTCCTTCTGTTCGAACACAAAGTAACAATTCTAGTATATCTTTTATGACTTGAATATAAAACATATCAACTCCTTACTTCTCTAGAACTCTCCGTAGGATATCTCTTAAAGCTTTATTGTAAGCTTTTTTTAAATCAATATCTCTCTGTACTTCTCCATCAAATCTCTCAATAAATGTATAACTTCTATAGTAGACCCGCTTGACGTAAATCTAAATTGATTATGAGAAATCTTTGTAATACATCATAGCCTATGTTCAATTACCTTCTCCCATAATTTTAAAGTATGAAACACAATTTAATCCTCTATAATTTGCACACTATTGTGCATCCCCTTTATTCTTAAAAATGGGGACCAAAATACTCCTTAGGAATTTTTTAGTTTTTAAAATAATATTAAAGTGTTTAGCAAACCAAGAAACTCCTAAATCTCCTAAATATTTTCACACTTCAATTGGGATATCATCAGGTCTTGCAGACTTTCCACCATTGATTTTCTTTAAAGTCTTTTAACTTCTTTTTTACTAATGTGACAATAAAAATGAAAAATTTTATTATTATTTACAATTTTGAGATCAGTAAGGTCGATTGTATTTTCAGACTTCATTGAAAAGTTTATCAAATTAATTCACCCATCTATATTGAATATCTTTTTCTAAGAAAATCATTTTTTGATTTTCCTCTTTAATACACTTTATTTGACTTAATTTTTTTACTTTTTTTTCTCTTTCTTTGTCTAGTTTTATACATATATTTTTCACCATCTTTGACATCTAATCTATTATAAAAATCATTAAAAACAGAATTTTTAGCATCACAGATTGTTTTCTGAGACTGTTTACAGGTCATTTTATATTTCTCCCAGTTCTCTAAGCTTTTATATTTAAACCAATTTTTATAACACAAATTGTTATATTTTATTTTTTCTTGCACATTATTATTCCACCACCAACTATTTTTATTTATATAAACTTTTCCTTTTGATTCTCTAATTACATTTTTTGCTATTTGCTTAATAATGTTTGTTACTTTATCCCACTTAGAGTTTGCTTCTGAATGAACATCCTAAATTTTAAAATCTTAAACTTTACTAAAAGGTAATTTTATTTGTTTTTTATGCGCCTCCATCTAATTCTACAATAATGATTCTTAGTATTCTTTATTTTACAATTCTATTTTAAAATTCATAATTAATAGCCGATGTTGATTACTTAAATTCTCACTTGGAATGACCTTACAATCATTGCATTCTCGACGATCTCTTCTTATCATAAGAAAATTATCAATTTATATTTTATTAGATCCATTCTTATAAGTAATAATATGCTCATCTCTTTTTTGAATAAAATATTTGCAAATAATAAAATCATATACTAAAACAAAATTTAATATGACTCTACCTTTTTCATTAATCACTCTAATACCGTAGCCGCCATGAATAGTTCTAAAAATTTCTACCACTCTTCCGACATGTTCATTTAAATCTCCTTCAATAAAAATTCTTTCTTCAAGATGTATCATTTGTATTAATTCTTCTAAGTCATTCCAAAATTTTTCTTTAGAACCTATATCTAAACCTATTTGAGGAGCACATGCACTTATAATATTAAAAATCTTAGTATCAACAACAATCTTAAGAGTTATAATTTTATATTCAATTCTATTAATTTTACAGCATTATCTTTCAAATTCTTATCTATAATTACACTTGCACCATTTCTAGTGCGACTCTTATCTGAATACCAAAGCTTAAAACCTAAGCTATAAATTTCCGTAGCCTTTTCTTAGTGCGACTCTTAGTTTACACCATTTCTAGTGCGACTCTTATCTGAATACCAAAGTTTAAAACCTAAGCTATAAATTTTCGTAGCCTTTTCTTAGTGCGACTCTTAGTCTGTTCTTACCTGAATACCAAAGTTTAAAACCTGAGGGTTTAGGATTTTTTAATGCAAACTTAGAATGAGATTTGCTTAAAAAGATGCCAAAGTCAAATTTTATAGTTGACCACCCGTAGTTTAGTTAAATATTTAGTCTATTCTGGTGTAGAATCTTTAAACACTTGCAACTCACACAAAATAATAATTTGAAGATAAGCAAAGTATGAAATTTACAGGGAAAAAAAAGGAAAGAATAAACGTAGTTCTTTGATCTATGCTTATATTGCAAAAAGGAGAACCAAATTATAGAAAATTTGACAAAATCATAGTTACACACACAAACCAGCACAAATTGCATATATTTAAACACAATAAAATGATAAAAGTCATAAAAATCCCAGCCAAACAGTAGTCAAGGGAGAAATTTTTCCATGGAACTTACCGAACTTTTTATTCATTATTTCATTATAATGTGTTAAGGGTTTTGTTTATAATTCAAATAACCCGATGATATACATATTAGTGGTTCTATTTATAACAACCCTAAAATACTCAAAGTTTGTAATTTTTAGAATTCCCCGTATCTACGTAAAAATTACATGTTTTGATTTATTGAGCATAAGAATATATACCCAATTCCAAGCTTTTCTTTCATGTTTACTTTGTTGATTCTATTATACTAAATTATCTAGGATATGGGAAGCTGACAATGCCACATAAGAAAGAAGCAAAACAAGGCATGTACCTATCCCAAAAAAAGAAAAGAAAAAACATTAAAACCCCATGAGGATTGCATCTAAATGTTAGAAGGTAATATCCACAAAAGGCAAAAGCAGTCGACATGAAATAATGAGAATAGAGAAGTTTAACTTGTTGTATAGGCTACACATTACAAGATTGCAGGAGTTGAACAAATATACAGTGTATAATCTAGGAAGGGAAAGAATACAAAAGTAAACCATGTGAACTGCCGCATCAGTATGATTAAGGAAACTTGGAACATGTAACTTGTGCTCTCAACGAGTGTAAATATTAAATTTCAGTCAAATATCCTTTATTCATTAGCTTTATTATAATAGTTTATCAATATATGGTAAATTTTTAAACTATTTTCTCATCCAAATTGTGATGCATAAATACTAACCACATATATGCTCTAACTTCACCATATTTATAAATTGTTTAAACTATGAAAATTGAAAATTCAGGTGTTTTATCCTGAGTGAAGCACAATGCGATCCTTAAGGTGGCCTGAGGCTTAAGCCTCGAATCATAAAGATAAATGAACTCATATCGTGGAAAATAATTAATCATGTGCCATAAATTAACATATTTATTTTCTTTGTCATCATATATCACGTAATCTAATAACAAAAAATAGGAAAGTAATTGTCAATCTTAATTATTTATTTAAAGTGGAAGTGTGAAATTTATTTGAGCATCAATTCAAATCACATTCAAATTTGTTTCGAATTATGATTGACCAAGGTTCAAAAATATTTCTTACATATCCAAACCTTACTTGAAACATGATTGCATGGTTCAAACCATACTCAAAATTAGTGTTCAAATCTTATTTAAGCTATATATGAATCATATTCAAACAAGCGAGTTTAAAAAATATTTGAACAAGATACAAATTATATTTTATCAGGTTTTAAATAAAATTCAAACACATAGTCTAACAATAATGAAGTTATATGAGTCGAACACTTGTTACAATTCATTTTAAAGAATTGTTCGATGCTCATGCCTTATATTAAAAAGCCTAAGCCTCATTGGGGACGATGAAGTTAGGCCTCAAGGAACTTTCATGCATTCCCCAATGAGGCTTAAACCAAAAAGAATTTTCATGTATTTGGGGTCTATTGTTCAAAGTGATGGTGATATAGATGGGGATGTTATTAGTAGAATTCAAGCTGGTTTGTTGAAGTGGAGGAATGCTTTGGGCCTATTGCGTGATAGAAACATACCACTTAGGCTAAAAAGAAAAATTTATAAGATGGTGGTGAGACCTGCAATGCTCTATGATGCAGAATGTTGGCCTTTAAAAGTGAAGCATAAAACCGTGTTAAGTGTTGCCAAGGTGAGAATGCTAAGGGATGAGTGGCTTTACACTTAGAGACAAAATGCGAAATGAAAATATCCGTGATAGGGTTGGTGTAGCTTCAATGGCGGACAAATTAGAGAGAGTCGTCTTAGATGGTTTGGTTGCATTAAATGTCAACCATCTGATGATCTGGTTAGGAGAGTAGATGTTTTAGATTTGACTTATATTAGTAAAGACAAATGTAGACCTGGAAAGCCTTGGGCATAATTTATAAAAAATGATCATAACTTATTAAATGAAAATATAGCACTCAATAGGACACAGTGGAGAAAAAGAATTCATGTAGCTACCCCACTTAGTGGGATAAGGCTTCTTGTTGTTGTTGTCATACTGATGCATGCCTTTAGGCATATGCTTTGAATGGTTTTTTCAACCATACATTCATGTAACTCTTCTTCATGTTAGCTTTTCATTTTTATGCTTTCAATTTTAGTACCTTAAAGATGTTGAAAGACATCTTGATGGTTAGTATCAAATTAGTTACATTATTATATTTCACTTGCTGTATTGAGATTTATGTTTCATTGGATCTTGCCTTGTAGGTATTATCGCTTATATTGATACAAAGATGGTGAAATCCATTTCCATTGGGTCAAAAGGTACTTCAAGAGGTCATAACATGATCTGTTCTTCTTGTTTACATAACTATGCATTTCTAAACAGTTATTAGTTCTACATGGATACTTTTTTTGCAAGCAAATACATTTTAGAGTGAATATTTCTTTTGACATAGTGGAAATGCCAGCGAATTGGGAAATAGTTCTTGATGGAATAAAGAAAATGAGGTTCTCGGGAAATGCTCCGGTAGATTCCAAGGGTTGTGAGAAGGCTGGTAGATTCCTTCCTCCCAAGGTATAGTTAACATTTGATTTCATCATCGAGAACATGATAGAGCCTATTCTTGGTTTCTCTTTTAGACACAAGCATGCAAATTTTTACAACTAAGATTAGCTTTAATTTGTAAATCATATGAATTTTTTTTGAGATAAATAAACTTAAATCTATACTCAAATGTTCTTCCTCTGTTAACAGCTTTTTGTCTTTTCGTTAGTATTAATTATAATATTCTTTTTCATGAAGCTTCTATGTGAGAATTTTGTTGCCATAATTCTATCTCTTAACTTCAAACTTTTGAATTCTATTTTTTTAAACTTGATACTTGTATGATAAAAACATAAATTAGGCACTATACTATTTGGTGACTAAATTTTCTTTCCTTTATATTTATCCTAAACTAAAGACATTGGTGGAGCTTAAGGAAAGTAATAAATGTAATAGTTCTTAAAAATATTTCATTTATTATTAAATTTTGAGGCAATCTATATGAAAATTGATAAATCAAAATCAAAAGATGCTCCATATATAAAAGAAATTATCTTCAGGCAGGTTGTTTGTCGGATTACGGTGATTCACCATCTATCTGATGAAATAATTCTAATCAAGGATGATGTTTCTTCACATTCGGCCTTCACAGAATGGGCAATCGAAGATCATTAAGCTGATCGAAGGATGTTTGGTCAGCTGAATGAATCATGGCTAATCGAACGAATTCCAAGCAACCAAATTGGTCAGATACGAATGAGAAACATGTTTAAGGCAGTTACAAAAATATAGCAGTGCTAATAGTAGTTATGGGATCAGAATAAATGTTATGCAGTTACAAATGTGTAAATATAATGACTCATTAATTATAGTAACTGTTCCTTTTAAATGGAGACAACCATGTAATTTACCAAATGTTACCTATAAACTATAAATAAGAGGATTATTTTCAAGAAAGAGGACTCCAAACAGAATTCTCACTAAAATATAGAGTGTTTAAATCTTTTTTCTTTTTTGTTTCGTCTGACTAACACTCTTTTACTCGAGCGTGTTTCACAGGACAATTTAGGATCCAATATCCTAATAGGTGTGACGAGCGTGGAATCATACTTTCTACAAGACGAGGGGCATGTCAGGGTGAAGGGACACATGAAGGAGAAACCTCCAACATGGAGTCTCTTCGGGAATTCACACAACAACGAATCTAGGTATTCCATGATTGGATGACAGGACAAATTGTGGAGCTGGCCCTAGTGCTCGAGGGAAGGGCATAACCTCTCCCGCAACTTGATCCACCAGCATCTGAGCCTCAAGCCCAACAGACGCCCCAAGCCGCCAAATGAGTGGAGTCCCAAAACCAGGATAGTGTCAGATCCGCGCAAAGGGAAGGACCGCTACCAGAAGCGATAAAAGTCTATTGCAGGATGAAGAATGCGTTTGCTCGTCATATCGTGGAAGCCAAGCGACTGAAGAAGTTTAAGGTTCCCACCTTGGAACTATATAAAGGTTGAAGCGACCCTGTTAACCATATTGCGTCATTTGAGTCGGCAATCCACCTTCTCAATATGTCCGACGCATTAAAATATTGGCTGTTCTATACCACACCGAGAGATTCCACTCTTAGGTGGTTCAACGGGCTTCTCTTAGAAATTATTAATTTCTTGAGAGACTTCAAGAAGTTTTTTTTACCACAGTTTGCTAGAGCCCAAAAACCACGTAAGAATTCAAATTCTTTGTGGTATATAAAACAAAGATCGAATGAGAACCTACAGGCATATGTTACATGGTTCCAGAAAGAGATGCTTAAGGTTCAGAACCTGGAGCCGACAGTTTCCAAGGCAACCTTAGCACAAGAACTAAAGAGTCCACAGTTTCGATATTTTTGGGTTTAAGGAAACCCAAATCGTTAGCTTAACTCAGAACTCCTAGAGCTAGCCAACGATTATATTGCGGTAGAAGAGTATATGATTCAACCGATTTTCAAAGGTGAGAAATCGGATCGGCAGTCGGGCAAAAACATTCAAAAGATGATAGATGGAGACAAAAAGATTGCTCTCATCCGAAGCATGAGAGAGGTTACTCCTCTTGAAGAGATAAAGAAGACGAACAATACAGATGCAGGCATAGCCGATCGAATGACCAGTTTACAGGGGACCGGAGGATGTCTAGGTTTACACTACTTCGAGTTTCTATGGTGAAACTCATAGAAACAATAGAAGATTGGGAGCATTTCCGAAAGGTGACTCCCATTAAAGACGGAGCTTCCCTCCGGAAACCCCAACAAATATTGTAAGTATCACCGAGACCATGGACATGACACCGAGGAGTGCAATTATCTCCGTAGCCTGGTAGAGTAGCTGACCCTAGCCGAAAAACTCAAGGAGTTTGTAGCCTCAAAGGCTCACATTCGACTGAAAGGTAAGGCTCAAACGGAAAGCGAGTTTGGGGGGGGGGGTGACTAGGACCAATGTCATTCACATTGCATGAATATTATCAGCTATACAGGGAGGCGATTCATATGCTAGGGTCGATCGAACAAGAAGCTGATCGGGGAATTATTATGCCGTGATGCCCATTCATATGCTAAGTAGGCAGTTTTATTATTGATCTGGGTGCTCGGGGAACATTTTATTCCAAGCAACGTTTGAAAATATGAATTTGACAACCTATCGGTTAATTGCACCGACTGACGAACGAAAGGAGGCACTTTGTGTAATAGCGCTCTCTGTTACTGGGGAGAAGATGACAATCGATTTACCAATATGGAGGATTTTCTAGTGGTTGACGCACGACCAACCTACAATGCAATATTCGGTCGGCCTCTCTTACCACGTAGTTGTGAAATTTCCATGTGACTAGGTGATAGTTACTATACGTGGAAATTTGGAGCACGAAGCATTGAACATCCAACACCAACGAGGAGACCTTGAAACTGACTAAGCTATTGTCAAAATCCCAGTGGGTCTAGAGGGTCCTAATAAATGTTTTCTAATCAATGAAACATTTGATGCAGGTCACAAATGTAGGTTGATCTAGATTCTCTAGGAACACTATGATGTTTTCGAATGGACGGCGACCGAAATGCCTGGTATTCCCATTGACGTTGCTTGTCATAAACTCAACGTCAGCTAAGCTGCCCGATCAGTAAAGCAGAAGCTTTCATCGACAGTGACAACTCTAGCCGAACCAATTTGCGTGGAAGCCAAGAAACTTTTGGAAGTCAGATACATCCGAGAAGTTCAATATCCCTTCTGGGTATCCAACATGGTCATAGTGCGAAAGTCTAACGACAAATGAAGAATGTGCGTGGACTTCACAAAATTGAACACCACTTGCCTGGAAGGACGACTATCCACTAACCCGATCGATGCGCTAGTGGACTCGGCAGTTGGATACTCAGTCATGCATTTTCTCAACATTTTCTCCGGATATCATTAGATCAAAATGCGCATGACCGATGTGGAGAAGACAACTGTCATTACTAGTGATTGATTTTATTGTTTTACTGTAATGCTCTTCGGGATGAAAAATGTCAGCTCAACTTATCATCACCTAATGGATGTAATTTTTTCTGAACAAAAGGAAAAACATTGAAGTTTACGTGGATGACGTGTTATTGAAAAGTAATATAGCCGAATAACATCTGCGTGATTTAAAAGAAATATTCCAAACGTTTAGGAAATTTAATATGAGATAAAACCCGTTGAAATGCATGTTTGGAGCCTTAACGGGGAAATTCTTGGGTAACCTCTTAACACAAAGAAATTAAGGCTAATCTATAGAAAGTAAAGACACTCCTTGACATGCTTTCTCCCCGAAACACCAAAGAAATGCAAAAGCTCATTGGTTGGATTACAACCACGAGTCGATTTATTTCCAAATATGGAGACAAATGTGTCGTTGTTTTCAAATTACATAGGAAAGCGAAGATGTTTGAGTGGACGAACGAATGTGAGCAAGCTTTCCAAAATTTGGAGCAGTCGTTAATCTCTTCACCACTGTTGCAAAGTTTGAATCCAAAGGAAGAACTTTCACTTTAATTGTTAGTCATCTTAGAAGCCATTAGTGCGGTCTTCGTCCGAGAGATGTCAGGGAAGCAATTTCCATTTATTTTATCAGTCGGGTCCCCAGAATAAGGTATCCTCTCATGGAGAAACTAACGTTTGCTCTTATTGTTTCTGCTCGCAGGCTACGACCATATTTCCAGACTCATTCGATTAAGGCGATCACTGACCATCAACTTAAGTCTATATTCACCCGACTAGAACATTCGGGTTGATTATTAAAATGGTTCATGGAGCTTAATGAGTATGACCTTACATCCCTCGGACGACAATCATAGCTCAAGCTGTGGCGGTTTTCTTGGTGGATTTCTCGGAATCAAGCAGATCGAGTGAAGAGCATGGGGTTGAAATGCAAGTCTCGATCCTTCATGGGATGGTGCTTTGGGCCAAACTACAGCAGGAATTAGGCTGGCTTTAAGCGGTCCGACTAGAGAGCATATTTATAATTCAGTCATTCTTATTTCCACTGTCACGAATAATCAAGCGGAATACGAAGCAATGATAGTTGGGCTTCAGTTAGCTCAAGAAATGGGCACACTGCATCTAATAGTGAAGTCTGGTTCTCAACTAATTGTTAACCAAGTTAATGAGGAATTTGAAGCTTGAAATGAGATGATCAGATACTTGAATAAAGTAAAAATGGAAATTGGTAAGTTCATAAGCTTCCGTATCGAACATGTTCGGTGAGAGGAGAATCAAGTGGCAATTCTCTTTTCAAAAAATACGCACGTTGGGAATGGAGAGCCCCAAAAGCTTCTTCAGCCGTTCATCAAAGAGCCGGAAGTAATGGAGATGGAAGCGGATGATACAAAAGGATTGTAGATCTTTACCTCCACTACTTCAAAACAGGAAAAAATCTTGAAGAAGTGACTGATCCACGGAGGTTCAAATTGAAATTCGCCCAATATCTTCTCATTGGAGACACATTATTCTGATGATCAATCACATCGTTGCTTTTAAGTTGTTAAAGAGAGTGAAGTAGAAGACATCCTACTAGAAGTACATTTAGGCGAATGCAGAAGCCATTCAAGGGGAGAAATTTTGGCTTATCGAGTACAAAGATAAGGTTACCTTTGGCCAGCCCTCTTGAAGAATGTGTAATAGTTTTCTCAAAGGTGTGAACAATGTCAGAAATATGCTCCGCTACAACACCAATCGGCTCATAAATTACAATCTATTATTAATCCCTGGCTTTTCGCCGTGTGGGGACTTGATATTCTCCAAGGGGACATAAGAAATTTCTTTTAGTCGTTGTAAATTACTTTCCTAAATGAATAGAAGCTAAAGTTCTCGCTCGAATCACTACAAGCGTGCTTAAAAATTTTATCTGGACAAATACTTTGTCGGTATGACTTACCCCTAATACTCATTACAGATAATAAAACTCAGTTCGCTGATCAAGGGATAAGAAATTTCTACCAGAGTCAAGGAATTAATGTGAATTTCTCGTCCGCACATCACTCCCAAACCAATGGTCAAGCTGAAGCTGCGAATAAAATCATCATGAACTTGGTAAGGAAGAATGTTGAAGGTGCAAAAGGTAAATGGGCGGATATGCTTCCTTCAGTCTTTTGGGTTGTCTGAACTTCTTCAATAAAAATCAATCGGACAATTGCCATACATGTTTTCCCATGGAATGGAAACCATGTTATCGGTTGAATATAATCATCATAGTCAAAGATACATCATTGCAACTTCTTTTGACTAGGAGGAGCTCATTGATTGGCAAGGTGCAAATCAGGAAGGAGCTTCACTCGCTCTTAATCTGTTAGACGAAATTCGAACAAATGCTGCTCTGCAACAAAAGGAAATGAAGAAGGCAAACCACTATTACAACAAACATGTACATGAAAATACATTTTTTTAGGGTGATCTAGATCTGAAGAGGCCGATCCAGCCTCAAGGGGTCAGTCGGTCGGCGAGCTTGATCGGACATGGACTGGACTGTTTATCATTGTCCAAAAAGTTGCTCCTGGTGCGTACAAGTTAAGGACAAACACGGGGAAAATCCTCTCACGAACATTAAGTGGGGACGACCTCAAAATTTTTTTTCTATAAACAAAACAATTATTTTTCTATCTGTGATCAAATTTGAGAAGTAATATTATTGTTTGACTTAATTTTTTTAGAAAGCTGTTTGTAATTTTCTGAATAAAATAAAAAAAAAAACCTAGAAACTCGAGTTATCTACAAAACAACCCAAAAGCATTACGATACTTGGGCACAACAAAGATGATCGAAAAACATTCTAATGCTTGGTCGCAGCAAAGACGACCGAAAAATGTTCCGACGCTTGGTTATACAAAGACGATCGAAAAACATTCTGCGTCTGGTCGCAACAAGATGACTGAAAAACGATCCAACGCTTGATTGCAGAAAGACGATCAGAAAGCATTCTGACACTTGATCTCAACAAAACGATCGAAAAACATTCTGATGCTTGGTCGCAATGAGCATGATAAAAAAAATTTGTTATCACGCGTAGTCACAAATGAAACAATTGAAAAACACCTTAACGAAGGGTTACCGAGATACAAAGTACGACATACCAAAAAAGCAAATAAAAAACATGAAAAAATTCAAAGGATTTGAAATTGCATTTGATGAAGATTTTTTATTTTGAAGAAAAACAAACAAATTATTTAAACGAAGCAATTATGATTATGAAAAGCTTACCACAGTCAAGCACATAATCAGGAATAATACAACAATAACAGCAACAAAGCCTTAATCTCACTACATGGGGTCGACTACATGAATCCTTTTTCTCCATTGCGTCCTATTTAGTCACGAACAATAGTCAGTCAAAAATATTATATTTCATTCATGTAGATGTCTGTTACAAATTTCAAGTATACACACATTTTTTTAAAAAAATAAAGAAGAGAAAAATAAGTGATTGAATCTATGAGTGTTCAAGATGAGTGTTGGACGTTCTATCATACACTACATTGTCGCCTTCAGATTCCTCGTAATGTTCGGAAGCAGAGGGAGCGTTGTAAAGCTTCTTGAAGTCTTCAATGTTGGCATATTTTGGGTCGACCATCCCCACTCGAGCAAATTCATTCGTCGCAATTTTGCGACCGGTCTCCAGGTATTCCACTTGAGTAGTGAGGATCTCTTCGACTGTTTTCATGTTAGATATTTGTTTGGTCAACTCAACATTTTCTTCTTGAACCGCTGAAATCCATTTGGATACTATATCTAGCTCCATCTGAACGTTTTTCAGACCGGCTTCCGCTTCGGCCGGCTCATGGTTGCTAGCTCCGCTTTTTCCTGATACCTTCTTGCCTTCTCGAATTTGGCAAGCCTCTCTCTCATTGATAAGTAAATTGAGGCCAAATGATGATTAGAAGCATAACACAAGAGCTGATAATGATCGAGCAACATACATAATTTGACTGGCCAATGTTTGTCAGGATGCTTATCCAAGCTAGCAGACTAAAGAATGTCCGCGATTGTGGAAGCATAACCTGCGGATGCTGGGTTCAGGGAGGAACCAATCTCTCTCAATATTGACCAAGCAAGACTCAAATCAGAGTTCATGTAAACCTTTGGGCGGTGCTTTTGAAGTGGAATGCATCGATCTTGCCCCCCTTTCTTACTTCTTGGAGGACTTGGAAGAGAAGGATCGGAGGAGATGGTCTTGCCCTTTCGCCTGTGTTCGACCAACTAAGCGGAAACAGAGCTTTCTCCCGCGCTTTCCAATGAATCTCCACCATCAGGTTCATCTCCAAGTTTTGCCTGTGGAGACCGACAACTTGCCTCATCCCTTTTCGATGGGGAATAAAATCAGTCGAGGCTAGTCGAAAAGATGCCTAAGGAGTGGGGGAAGAGTATTTTGGTCCCCATTTTTAAGAAAAAAATGGAAACACAAGATTGTGTAAATTATATAGGAATTAAGTTGATGTGTCATACTTTAAAATTATGGAGAGGGTAATTGAACATAGGTTAAGTCATATTACAAAGATTTCTTATAATCAATTTGGATTTATGTTGGGCAGTTATACTATGGGGAAGCTCTACATTTATTGAGAGGTTTGATGGTGAAGTTCAGAGATAATAAGGAGGATATACATATGATTTTTTTTTTATTTAGAAAAAGCTTACGATAAGGTTTCAAAAAATATCCTTTAGATACTTCTTGAGCAAAAAGGTGCTGATATGACTTATATTCAAGTAATTAAAGATATGTCTACTAGAGTTGTTACTTGTTTTCGAGCAAAAGAAGGATTAACCAAATATTTTTCTATTTTTGTTGGATTACATCAGGGGTCGGCTTTAAGCCCATATCATTTTGCTTTAGTTATGGATGGTCTTACTGGACATTTACAGGAGGATGTTTCTTGGTGTATGCTTTTTGCTGATGTATCCTTCTCGTGGATAGGACGAGAGAGAAAGCTCAGGAAAAACTTGAATTATGGAGGTCTATATTGGAGTCTAAAGACCTTTGTTTGAGTAGAACTAAAACTGAATACATGGAATATAATTTTAGTAGTAGTAGCTCTAGTGACAGAATTGTAACTATGGGTGATCAAATTATTAAAAAGTGTGAACGCTTTAGATTTATCGAGCCTATTGTTTAAGGTTATGGTGATATAGATGGGGTTGTTATTAGTAGAATTCAAGTTGGTTGGTTGAAGTGGGGAATGCTTCGGGCCTATTGTGTGATAGAAAAGTACCGCTTAGACTGAAAGGAAAATTTTATAAGATTATGGTGAGACCTGCAATGCCCTATGACCCTAAATATTGGCCTTTTAAAGAGAAGCATAAAACTAAGCTAAGTGTTGCCGAGATGAGAATAATTAGGTTGATGAGTGGCTTTACACTTAGAGACAAAATGCAAAATGAATATATTCGTGATAGGGTTAGTATAGCTCCAGTGACGGACAAAATTAAAGAGACTCGTCTTAAATGGTTTGGTCACATTAAGCATCGACCATCTGATGATCCGATTAGGAGAGTAGATGTTTGAGATTCGACTTACGTTAAGAAAGACTGAGATAGACCTAGGAAGACTTGGGCATATTGTATAAAAAAATGATCTTAATTTATTAGAATTAAATGAAAATTTGACACTAAATAGGATGCAATGGAGAAAAAGGGTTCATGTAGCTGACCCCACTTAGTGGGATAAATGTTTTGTTGTTGTTGTTGTTGTTGTTAAGGCTGATCGAAATGTCTCTTGAGCTGAAAGACGCCTCGAAGAACCTTCAGTATCTGTTAGAAAAAGGGAGGGAGTCACATCATCCCCCGAGTCACCTATGATCATTGGGGGAGGTTTTTATTCAATCAGTATTAATTCGCTTGTGATTTTATTCTGAATAATAACAGAAGTTTTTGAGACCGAGTAAACGAATTCTGCACCTGATTTTTACCCCTAGATGGGCCAACTTTTTCTGTTCCCTCTTCTGTTTGTCCGTCCCACCTTTTCCTATTCTTTAATGCCTTTTTCAAAAGCCGAGGGGTCTTATCAAGTTGTCTCTTATCTTCCGCCTTATTAGAAGCTGCCCACATTTCTTCTGTCATCGAGCCATATTTTTTGGGATTCAAACTCCGATTGACTGTTAATGGATCGGTATATTGAACCACCAACAATTGCTGACCAAGTATTACCTGCTCCATTGCCTTCACCCCGGGAGAAATTACTTTGCTTTTCTTGTATGGGCCACCAGTTGTTCTAGTTGAGATGCCCCATTCATCATAGGCACCCCTAATAAAGCAGAGGTTCTAATCTTCTCTCTTTCTCTCTAGGTCAATTAAATGGAACTTTCGAGTAGTCTCAAAAACCACATACCCATTTGGCTCGACCCAGAGAGAAACATGTGCAAAAATAATTTGAGTGACCAAGGGACGCCTTGTCTGCGTTGAGAAGTCACACATATCATCACTGCAACAGTTGAGTTCGGCATTACTTGGGCTAGGATAACGCCATAAAAGTTGAAGATCGAACGAAGCTAGGTACATAATAGTAGTGAAGCCCGCACCGGAACTGGTCTCTGTAGAAAATTAGATCGTCACCCCAAGCAGTCAGTGGCCTGGACCTCCGCATCCACTTGCTCTAATACGAAACACAAGTCTTGTCCAGTAACCTAACCTCAAACTTAATAAGGATTGATCTCTCAGAAGATCTAACCAAACAAAAAATTTGAGGAGAGTACTTGGGAGCTATTGAACTTCAAAAGAAAAATGACTCGGAGAAGGTCAGAGCAGAAAATGCAAATNCCCCTTTTCCTCTTCTTTAATGCCTTTTTCAAAAGCCGAGTGGTCTTATCAAGTTGCCCACATTTCTTCTGTTATCGAGCCATATTTTTTGGGATTCAAAATCCGATTGACAGTTAAGGGATCGGTATATTGAACCACCAACAATTGCTGACCAAGTTTACCTGCTCCATTGCCTTCACCCAGGGAGAAATTACTTTGCTTTTCTTGTATGGGCCACCGGTTGTTCTAGTTGAGATGCCCCATTCATCATAGGCACCCCTAATAAAGCAGAGGTTCTAGTCTTCTCTCTTTTTCTCTAGGTCAATTAAATGGAACTTTCAGGTAGTCTCAAAAACCACTTACCCATTTGGCTCGACCCAGAGAGAAACATGTGCGAAAATAATTTGTGTGACTAAGGAACGCCTTGTCTGTGTTGATAAGTCACACATATCATCACTGCAACAGTTGAGTTCGGCTTTACTTGGGCTAGGATAACGCCATAAAAGTTGAAGATCGAATGAAGCTCGATACATAATAGTATTGAAGCCCGCACCGGAACTGGTCTCTGTAGAAAATTAGATCGTCACCCAAGTAGTCAGTGGCCCAGACCTCCGCATCCACTTGCTCTAATACGAAACACAAGTCTTGTCCAGTAACCTAACCTCAAACTCAATAAGGATCGATCTCTCAGAAGATCTAACCAAACCAAAAATTTGAGGAGAGTATTTGGGAGCTATTGAGCTTCAAAAGAAAAATGACTCGGAGAAGGTCAGAGCAGAAAATGCGAAAGTTTCTTTTAGCATCCGTTCAATCCTATTTATAGGCCCCCTTTTGGTAGCCCAAGCACCGCATTGAGTTCCGTAAAAAAATGTCATTTTGGCACAAAATTCGGGAAAAATCATAATGCTAAATTATGAAAAATTTTATTCATAAAAATTGCAGTCGGGTCGTCCACCGTCTTAGGCAAGACCAAACCCCAGTTCATTAAACTCATGTGCAAAGCACGCCCCCCGAATTTGTATTTCTCTATATTTTCTTTTCGGCACGCACATGAGAAATTGAACTGACGGAGCGGTAGAGGGGTCCAACACCTTTCCTTCCTTCCGTCTCCTTTTTAGAAGTGGTGCGGAGTCAGACGATTCACCAATCTCTTCCACACAAGACAGTTTTGTGGTTGGTTGTTTAATTGGTTGTACCCATTCTACTGGCCTTTTTCCGCCGACAGTTTTCTTCTCTTCTCTTTTCCTCTTCTCAGTCAGTTGCATCTCTTCACCCACCTTTTTCTTAAGGACTGAGCGGGAATTGTCAGGTTTCCTTTTTCATTCGTCTTCTACGCGGCGGGTTATAGAAGTAGGAAGTCCAAAGGCCTTCAATAAGGCTTCCTCACTATCTTTTTGGCACCTGACATATTTGTTCGCTTGAGTGACTGACTTACCAGAAGAAAATGTGGGAAATTGGAAAAAAGAAAAACACACTTGGTGCTATATTTATAGGAAAAAGGGGCACGAAAATCAAGGGAGTATAACTTATGATGACGTTTATTACTCATTATATGAACAATAATATTATTTAATTATCTTATTTTTATGACAGTTGTCACTTTTTAAGAAGTAAGAGAATCGAAAAACTAATTATGTACATAAAAAATGCGTATACACGAATCTGAAGAAGTGATTGGAGACGTGAAGAAATGAATTATTCTAGATGTGATCAGTCGGTCTCATAGGCTGACCGAATGAAGAGAATGAATGACCTAACAAATACCGCACGGTTGTGTCAACACCTACCTCCTAGTAATTACTATCATGAAAATTAGTAGTCGCTTAGGATGAGGTTCTTCAGTACAGACACAGACCAAATTTTGGTTGCTTGTCTGATTACTCTAATTCACCCTATACCCGATGAAATAATCCCACTCAAGGACGATGTGCCTTCACATTCGGTCTCCACAGAATGGACAATCGAAGATCATTAATTTGACCGAAGGTTGTTTGATCGACTGAATAAATCCTAACCGATAGAATGAATTCCAAGCAACCAAATTGGCTAGTTACGAATGAAAAACAGTGTTTAAGGCAAATGCAAAAATATAGTGGCACTAACAACGGTTATGAGATCAAAATAAATGTTATTCAGTTGCAAATATGTAAATCTAATGACTCATTATTTATAGTAACATCCCCTTTTAAATGAGAACAACCATGTAGTTTATCAGATCCAACCTATGAACTATAAATAGGAGGATCTTTCTCAAGAAAGAGAACTTTGAACGAAATTCTCTCTAAAAATGTAAAGAATGTTTAAATTTTCTTTCTTCTTTCATTTGACCAACGTTTTATTCCTTGGATGTGATCTACAGGACAATCTAGGATCAAGCAGAATGAAGCTAGCTCAATATTATTGATGAAAATCTACACTATTTTAACTAGTAAACAACTTAGTTCTGTAGCTTTATTTATTATTGGTTTATTGACCAAGCTTACTCAAGAAATTGATTAATGAATGATTGGGATAGGGTTATGCAACATTAGGTAATGTTTATAAAAAAACATGTTTATGCAGAAACATCTATTGGGGTATAATTTGATGAATAGCCAATAGATCAAAACAACTGGTGGTCATCAAGACACCAATATGACATGGATTGACCTAGTTAACATCTTCATGAAAGGAAGAAAGGACTAATCCAGTATCAAGAAGCATACATGTGCACAGACAAGAAAAATGGTGCGAGGAAATATTTTCTTTAAACCTAGACTCTACCAATCTAACTGCAAAAGAACTCCTAAACTTCTGTAGTTAAAAAAATGTGAATTTTTTTAATGTATTGAAAAGTTTGAGAATCATATAGAGGGCAAAAAACCAATATTTTATCCACAGGAAATATCTGTTTTTAGATGCTTCTAGAAGATAAAACTACATTAGTGTGCTCTCTTTTCTCTTATCCTTTTTTTTGTTTTTTATTTCTCAGTATTAGTTAGCTACAACTTTTAAGAACTGTTTGGCTCTTCTTTTCCGTCTTTTTCTAAGAACTTGAGCCATGTAGGATACAGTCAACTCAACATAAATCGGATAAAATGACCTAATTTGTACACATTTACTAAAAAAAATTTCAAAGAATGATTTTAGCTGAGTTTTTATTGAGAAAATTAAAAGGAAGAATCCACTCATTAAATAGGATAGGATGACCGGAAACGTTGACTAAAAAATCCAAAAATTTTTATAAAATATAATTTTTATTGGAAATAAAGGAATCCACTATTAAACAAGTAAGTGCATATTTTTAGGTTGATTTGAGCACTCCATTTCTCTTTTCGATCTATACATCGACCATAATTATATTTGGATTGATCCAAACCAAAATTTTTTTTATTTTGCTGGTCATATTTATTGTATTAGGTCTACTATTGACACCCCTAGTGTTAGCTTCTTGTCTAGTTGCTGCAAAGGCGATGGGGGGAATGATTCACTTTTCTCGAAGGTAGCTGAGGAATGTTGATTTGCTGTTCAATTGTCGATGAAGGGCTGGCATAAGAAAAACATGAAGGGAGAGGAAAAAATTTTAATTTATGTCACGCTGCTTGAGGATTCCTCCCAATCAAAAATAAGGTGTAATAGGTACAGGTACAACCCAACTATTCGAATCTATTACAACACCCATTATGTAATTCTATCCATCAGAATAACAGTGAATGACTCAAACATGTCATATCATACAAATTCAAACTAATTAGGATCCACTAAATTAATATAAGTCAAATTAAGCGGAAACATTTTAAAATACTTATTCATTCAACTATACTTTGATAAAGTGATAGACATCAGAGATCATTTGTAGAATGCCAAATTTTATATACATTCTTAAATATGCTTTATATCTAGCATCAAAAC
Organism: Phalaenopsis hybrid cultivar; assembly: GCA_002079205.1. Lineage (NCBI taxonomy): Eukaryota > Viridiplantae > Streptophyta > Magnoliopsida > Asparagales > Orchidaceae > Phalaenopsis > Phalaenopsis hybrid cultivar. The sequence continues at coordinate 86,220 of JXCR01062108.1, read as the reverse complement.
CATACATTAAAATATAAGGTAGTTGACTAATGTTCTATTCTCGCTAAGACTCAACCTTCTCTTTTCTTTATCTGAAATAACAACTAAGAGTAATATTTGGTAAGTTATAAAACTCATCACGATAAATAACTTTAATGCGTGATTCAATTATTCCAAAAAATGAAATAGTATAATATTCTAGTAATGAATTTGACATAAGAATTAAATTCATAATCATATACTAGTATAGTGCATTACATATAACTATTGTGAAAATAATTTATTGACTAATAATACGGCATAATAATAAGTTGTTTTTGCTGTAGGAAAGCTTACTAAGATATTTAACATTCTATGATAATTTGTACTGTTAGTTGAATAAACATGTGTCAATATAAGAGACTAATCGTATCATTATATATGTTTTACTTATTTCATTTATTTCTTAACATGAAATATCTTATTTTAACTTTATTATATACTTTGTTTATATGTCTAGCTTCGTTAGTAATTACATAGTAATGGAATATATTAGATCTGCTCCATATGTTATAGGGTTGAAAATTTAGCAAGGCTGTTGATGACTTTTTTACTTTCATCAGTTTTTTTGTCACTCTATTTTCTTAGATCATTATGAACATATTAACTTGATAACTTTTTTTTGCTTCCATAAAGACTCACTTGTTCAGGTTATGATTAACATATCATTGCCAACTTATTTTCTATAACATGATTTTTTTGTAAGCTCATTGTATTCACATTATTAAATATTTCAATACATATATCATTCATCTTTAACATGCAAATCAATTCCATGCACCAATATATAAATAAGAAGTTTTAACCAACCCACCTATTAAAATAGATTTATATTAGCTAATTCTGTGGGTGATGCATGTATTAATAAGATGAAACCAACGGTCTAACCGAACTCATTCAGTCATGCTATTGGGTTGGTTCCATTCCATTCTTTTCAATTTTAACTTTGAACATTTTGATATGCTTCGTTTCCTTGATTTTGGTCTAATTTTGAGCCTAGAAAACCAATCAAACCAAAATTTAATTTACTTGCTTTGATTTTGAATTTTATATTAAGTTCAATATGAAAAGTAGATTGTATATTATCATCCATAATTAATAAAAAAGTGTTTTGGTAAAATCCCCTCATTCAGGGATACACTTGCGATGAATAATTACTAGTTTCTTACAAATACTTTTCTCACTTAATACCAGGAAAGAAGATTTGCAGTTTTAGTGTCTTCTCTACTATCCAGCCAAACCAAGGATGAAGTTAACCATGGCAAGTTCCTGTAACTCCTACAAATTAGGGTTGGCTCACCATTTTCCTAGATATTATCATGCATATTCCTATATTTCCTAACATTCTTTTTATATCCAGTGACAGAGTATGATTTTTTTATTGTAATTGACCAACTTCATTAGGAGTCCAGGTGCCATGCAACGTCTTTCTGAGAATGGTCTACTGGATGCTGCTGCAATTATTGAAACGGATGAAGCGACCATTGCAAAACTGATTTATCCAGTATGTATTATCTATGATTTTAGAAGATCATATTATGATGCATTGTTCTTAATCAACATAGTTTAAACAAATGGACATTTGGGCTTGGATGCTTGTGAAT
>JXCR01062108.1:19318-80902 GCA_002079205.1 Phalaenopsis hybrid cultivar | reverse complement strand
GCCTGAGGAGTGGAGGAAGAGTATTTTGGTCCCCATTTTTAAGAATAAAGGGGATGCACAAGAGTGTGCAAATTATAGAGGAATTAAGTTGACGTGGAGAGGGTAATTGAATATAGGTTAAGACACATTACAAAAACTTGTCATAATCAATTTGGATTTATGCCGGGTAGGTCTACTATGGAAGCTATACATTTATTGAGAGATTTGATGGAGAAGTTCGGAAATAATAAGGAGAATCTATATTTGATTTTTATTGATTTAGAAAAAGCTTACGATAAGGTTCCAAGAGATATCCTTTGGAGAGTTCTCGAGAAGAAATGTGTTGATATGACTTATATTCAAGTCATTAAAGATATGTATACTAGAGCTGTTACTTGTGTTCAAACTGAAGGAGGATTGACAAAATATTTTCCTATTTCTGTTGGATTATATCAGGGATCGGCTTTAAGCCAATATCTTTTTGCTTTAGTTATGGATGGTTTTAATGGACATCTACAGGAGGATGTACCTTGGTGTATGATTTTTGCTGATGATATCTTCTCGTGGATAAAACGAGAGAAAAAGCTCAGGAAAAACTTGAATTATGGAGGTCTACATTGGAGTCTAAAGACCTTCGTTCAAGTCGAACTAAAACTGAATACATGTAATGAGTGACAGAAGTGTGACTTTGGGTGATCAAAGTATTAAAAGGTGTGAACGATTTAGATATCTAGGGTCCGTTGTTCAAAGCGATGGTGATATAGATGGGGANGAGATGAGAATGATTAGGTGGATGACTGGCTTTACACTTAGAGACAAAATGCAAAATGAATATATTCGCGATAGGGTTGGTGTAGCTCCTGTGACAGAAAAAATTGGAGAAAGTCGTCTTAGATGGTTTGGTCACATTAATTGTCGACCATCTGTTGATCCGATTAGGAGAGTAGATGTTTTAGATTCGACTTATGTTAAGAAAGACAGAGGTAGACCTAGGAAGACTTGGGCTTATTGTATTAAAAATGGTCTTAATTTACTAGAACTAAATGAAAATATGACACTAAATAGGACGCAATGGAGAAATAGGATTCATTATTGTTGTTGTTGTTGTTGCTGGTGGTGGGATTAATTTAGTAATGATCTTTGAAATCCCCATAGATCAGATTTAAAAAACTTATAAATTGTTTGTTGAATTCTCTTTTGAAATCGGAGCTTTCATAATTTTAACCTATTTGGAATACATTCTGCTTTCATCCAACCAAATGCTAGATTTTTGAAAACCCTAGCATTTGGTTTATTTTACAACATCAATGCAGAGAATTAAATATCCCCTTAAAAAGTCTAATTGTTAATAAAGAGATTGATCAATTAATCCAAACATTAGATGGAAATGTTGAAGTTAGATNTGAGACCTGCAATGCTCTATGGCGCTGAATGTTGGCCTTTAAAAGAGAAGCATAATAATAAGTTAAATGTTGTCAAGATGAGAATGATTAGGTGTATGAGTGGCTTTACACTTAGAGACAAAATGCAAAATGAATATATTTGTGAAAGGGTTGGGTAGCTCCTGTGACAGACAAAATTAGAGAAAGTCGTCTTAGATGGTTTGGTCACATTAAACGTCGACCATTTTATGACGGACAAAATTAGAGAAAGTCATCTTAGATGGTTTGGTCACATTAAACGTCGACCATCTTGACGACAAAATTAGAGAAAGTTCGAAATGAATATATCCGTGATAGGGTTGGTGTAGCTCCTGTGACAGACAAAATTAGAGAAAGCCAAAATGAATATATTCGTGATAGGGTTGGGGTAGCTCCTGTGACGGACAAAATTAGAGAAAGTCGTACCATGATAGGGTTGGTGTAGCTCCTGTGACGGACAAAATTAGAGAAAGTCGTCTTAGATGGTTTAGTCACATTAAACGTCGACCATCTGATGATCCGATTAGGAGAGTAGATGTTTTAGATTTGACTTATGTTAAGAAAGGCAGAGGTAGACCTAGGAAGACTTGGGCTTATTGTATTAAAAATAGTCTTAATTTACTAGAACTGAATGAAAATATGACACTAAATAGGACGCAATGGATAAAAAGGATTCATGTTGCCGACCCCACGTAGTGGGATTAAGGCTTTGTTGTTGTTGTTGGTTGTGGTGGTGGTGGTGGGGATTAATTTAGTAATGATCTTTGAAATCCCCATAGATCAGATTAAAAAAACTTATAAATTGTTTGTTGAATTCTCTTTTGAAATCAGAGCTTTCATAATTCTAACCTATTTGGAATACATTCTGCTTTCATCCAACCAAATGCTAGAGTTTTGAAAACCCTAGCATTTGGTTTATTTTACAACATCAATGCAGAGAATTAATTATCCTCTTAAAAAGACTAATTGTTAATAAAGAGATTGATCAATTAATCCAAACATTAGATGAAAATGTTGAAGTTTGATTAGGGTTTGTTTGGGGCAGCTGCAACTTATTAAATAATTTGCTGATAAACTAATTAAAAATAATCTGTTGACTAGCTAGATGCGGTGGCTATTACAAATTTTTATTTTTTTGGAAAACCCAGATCGCTGCTAGAAAGCTGTCACCAAGTGTGGTGTGAAAACGCTGTTTTTAGCATTTTAAAAACGCACAAGTTGTCAAAACGCAGTTTACCCAAACATGTTAGGTGTGTTTTCAAAACATCACCGCACCAAATAAGCTGCCCCAAACGGACCTTTAATCTGAAAAAATCAATCATCCTTCTTCAGATTTCTATATCATTTTCCTCTTTTATAGGAGATACAAATTATTCCTGCATCAAACTCCAAGTAGACCATGTCTCCATAAACAATCATCAAATTTTGTATCTCAATAAGCAAGCATAATCAGATTCTTACATCTTAAAAATAAAAAGAGTTTTAATAAATTACGATGAAAGTTGTAAATCCTTTGTTTATGATGCGTGGCTATCCACAACCAAAATTCAGTCAATTCCATGGGTGGTGCAGAAAATTCACCATAGAAGAGAATCCAAATCTCCTATAAATATTTTGAAGCTATATTTAATTTCAATAAATAAGGCAAGACTACTATCTATTTTGTGGCTTGGTTTTCTTGAGAATACAAGAAGGTAAGCTCAGATTGCCATAAAATTTTCAAAAATAGTAAACGAGAAACGGAATGCAATTGTGCCTGATGTATCCTCTTTCAAAGTTAATTCTTGTTATTAGGACAACAATTCTAGAAGATTAAAATTATTTGCTTTCTAAAAAATAGTTGCTGATGCACAAATTATTCATGAACTCATTATAATCATCACACAAATGATTAGCATGTGTAGTAACCTCTGACTCATCTCTAATCATTTATTTAAATTGGAAAATCAAATTGATTAGATAACCAAAGGCTTTAAGATAACAAAGATGTTAAATCTTCAGTCAATCCACAATGCTTCAAAATTTTGGTTATTAGCGGGTGTAAACCTATGCCAAAGTTAGAATCCCTTAAATCTTTATTTAGTGTTGTGAGGAGCATTTATGATATATGGACAACGTGGAAGCTCAGGATGATAAAAAAATACCTCAATATTTTCATAAAGGCTATTAGTAGGTGTGAACTTAAGGACAACCATGGATGTTATATTTTTGTGTAGACCAGTGTAGTATTAGAAGGTAGCCTTCTGTAGAGCTTTCTTGATTTTTATCCAAAGTGCCATTTCTCTTTAAAATGTCAATCGTTACCATGAGCTAAACTGGAGATTTGTTTTGAGCTAACTTAATGTGCCAGATATCTGATTCATATTTCAGTTGTTTAGAAATAAGCAACGCTTACTCAAGAAATATAACTAGATTTTCAATGAATGCTAATTATGCTAGCTATTAGAAAGGATAAGAAAATGCCATGTAATGATGCTATTATGCCAATATCGGTTATAAATTGCTTAAAAAAACAGAATTTTAAGCTTTAACTTCAATTTACATTAAATTTTAAGTTTTTCATTTTGCTGATTTCATGGAATGTACAAATTTATCAAAAATGATTCAGGTCAAATGATAAATTTCATACATTTGGAGTAAGTTGGGTTTATGCATCACGATGTCATGTTTAATTTTTGATTCAGAGAAATTTCTTATCTGCAAATAAAAAATATAAGGTCTGAATATACATTAACCCTTCTTTAGATCTCGCTTTAGTGGAAGCTCCATCAACTGAATGTGCCTATAATGATGACGCTTGTTAAATCACAACAAATGCTGATGTGGGAGTATCCCGGAAGCTCTGTTTCTATGAGCCTTGCTACAGTACAACTACTGGAGCCAAACAAAATACTTGTGTTGATCAGGCGAACTGCATAGAGCCGAGCCGAGCAGCCTGTTTTTGATTTCTTTTCAATTTTTAATGAGTTACCTCCTTTCCTTTCATTCATTTCATTCCTTTCCTATATATGTGTTGTGTTAGGGTTTAGAGCGGAGTTTTTTCATGTTTTTATTCAGGACAGTCATCGGTTTAGTTTCTCCCTTCTAGGGTTATATTTAACGACGAGTGGTGCTCTGACTGTAACNAAAAAAAAAAAAAAAAAAAAAATTTCCCTTCCTTTTTGACTCAAGCCATCCTCACACACAACATTACCCCTACCTACACCTCAAAGCCTGTCGAAGATCAAATTTGGAGGAAATGCCATGATACTGTTTATGAAAAATCTACAAAGGGTTGTTTACGAACCTTATATAGATGATGTGTTGCGGAAAATCCTCCAATTACAACAAAGATTTGTCATTTTTGAGATGAGGTATTTTGAAAGGGTCACCCGTAGCTACATTGGCGACTTTCTAGATCAAAGAAATAGAGTGAGTCTCTTCCACCATTGGATATCAGTGATGAAGAACCTCTACCGTGAAGACTTGACATGAAATATCTTAGAAGCTAGAACTTTGAAGTAAATTTGGATTTGTCACATTTTGATGACTACTAAGATCCAAATGATTTCATTGAGCGGCTCAAGATTGTGGAATTTTTCTTCGAATACCAGGATGTTCCATTAGACAGAATGGTGAAACTAATTTCAAGCCAGTTAAACAGGAGTGCATTGTTTTGATGGAAAAAAATTGAAGCATATACACCATCATGAGGGAAAAGACAAGATCAGTAATTGTTTCAAGGTGATGGGAGATGCGATGCTAGTACCTACCAGTTCATTAAAGATAGGATGTGTAGATCCTAACTTCAAAAGTGGAGAGACAATATTAGCGGATGACCACCACATCTTACAAGTTGGGTTCAATCCTGTGATATTACAAAAAGAGTACATCCAGTGAAGCTTCCAAGTCGACTAAGCCCGAGGAGTAATTAATTATGAGTGGAGGACAGGTGGGAGCCAACTCGCATTCTCAAATCTGTCATAACTAGGAAGGGTGTCAAGTGCCACAAATTTGAGCATATTGAATCGAATTGCATAACCAGATGAATGATCTATTTCATTTGAGGACATTGTTGAATAAATGGTAATGACACAGTAGACACCGAAGAAAGTGATGACACAAATGAGTACTAGCTTCAAATTGATGAGAGAAAGAGGCATGTAGTTCATGCTGACTCTATAAGAAGTCTCCAACCGAATTGACAGTGGTCGTCCAAGATGACCTTGAGTCTGAGGAACTGACACCAGAGCCATGTCAATCCCATATAAGAGAAATTTAGACTTTTTAGATATATAGACTCCTTTAGTTGTCCCTATAGAGGAAGGTCCAACATATTTGAAATAAGGCTTTTTTGTGCCACTTCAAGAAGTTTATGTAGAGCTATTTAAATATTAGATTCAATTCTACAGTATAGTCGCCAACAGATGACCAAATAGGAGAAATGAACCATTGCTTTGAAAATTGTCTTGTGAGCTTGGAGGGGAAGAAAATTCTACAATGGGATTTAATACCTATTAGAGACGAACATGCCTCTCTTGAGTGGTTATACTTTAGTGCGGTCTAGCCTACCTTAAATTTCATTCTAGAGTTGATTCATTCTAAAAAACTTGTTTGCCAGATACATGCAACCGAGTACAAGTAGTGGGAAAAGCATATTATAAACTTAGTTGCTTGAGATTTGACTCATGAAGATCTATGCCGTTATGTAGCTCCAATTCAAGTTGTTCCAAAGGTAGATGGATATTTCTCTACTATGTTGTGCTTTTGAATGACATCACATACATAATTGACTTACTGGGAGCCTGCAACATTGATGTTACCTTAAACGGGGCCGACCTGACTACTATGAGAAGATAAACGCTTTGATAATTGAGGTTGAGCATCCCCAACCGGGAGACTGCCGCGGGGGCTACTTGGGAGCCCCATTTCTGCGAGTCATACTACAGTACAACTACAGAAGCCGAACCGAGCGTGTGCACTAGTTCACGAGAACGAAAGAGCCCAACCGAGTTGCCCGTTTTCTATTATTTTCTAATTTTTAGCGACTTTCCTTATTTTCTTTCATTCCTTTCTAGTCCTTTCCTATATATGCATTGTAATAAGGTTTAGAGAGGAGTTTTATCGTGTTTTTCTTCTGGGCAGTTATCGACGTCCCTACTTTTCCTTGCTAGGGCCGTATCTAAAGGCGGGTGGTGCTCCAAGTGTAGCTCGTCCGAGGTAGTGGCCTTATTTTAAGGGTCAAGTAGCTCTCTTGTTGTAGTTCGTTCTCAAGGGAGTATTTAATCTTGACCTTACCTTCTCTGCACCCCTGGCTTCGNAAAGATTTGTCATTTTTGAGATGAGGTATTTTGAAAGGGTCACCCGTAGCTACATTGGCGACTTTCTAGATCGAAGAAATAGAGTGAGTCTCTTCCACCATTGGATGGCAGTGATGAAGAACCTCTACCGTGAAGACTTGACATGAAATATCTGAGAAGCTAGAACTTTGAAATAAATTTGGATTTGTCACATTTTGATGACTACTAAGATCCAAATGATTTCATTGAGCGACTCAAGGTCGTGGAATTTTTCTTCGAATACTAGGATGACCCATCAGACAGAATGGTGAAACTAATTTCAAGCCAATTAAATAGGAGTGCATTTTTTTTTATGGGAAAAATTGAAGCATATACACCATCATGAGGGAAAAGACAAGATCATTAAATTTTTCAAGGTGATGGGAGATGCGATACTAGTACCTACCAGTTCATTAAAGATAGGTTGTGTAGATCCTAACTTCAAAAGTGGAGAGACATTAGCGGATGACCACCACATCTTACAAGTTAGGTTCAATCTCGTGATATTACAAAAATAGTACATCCAGTGAAGCATCCAAGTCGACTAAGCCCGAGGAGTAATTAATTATGAGTGGAGGACAGGTGGGAGCCAACTCGCATTCTCAAATCTGTCATAACTAGGAAGGGTGTCAAGTGCCACAAATTTGAGTATATTAAATCAGATTGCATAACCAGATGAATGATCTATTTCATTTGAGGACATTTGTTGAATAAATGGGTAATGACACAATAGACACCGAAAAAAGTGATGACACAAATGAGTACTAGCTTCAAATTGATGAGAGAAAGAGGCATGTAGTTCTTGCTGAGCCTATAAGAAGTCTCCAACCAAATTGATAGTGGTCGTCCAAGATGAACTTGAGTCTGAGGAACTGACACCAGAGCCATGTCAATCCCATTTAAGAGAAATTTAGACTATTTAGATATATAGACTCCTTTAGTTGTCCCTACAGAGGAAGGTCCAACATATCTAAAATAAGGTTTTTTTGTGCCACTTCAGGAAGTTTATATAGAGCTATTCAAATATTAGATTCAGTGCTACAGTATAGTCGCCAACAGATGACCAAATAGGAGAAATGAACCATTGCTTTAAAAATTGTCTTGTGAGCTTGGAGGGGAAGAAAATTATACAATGGGATTTAATACCTATTAGAGAAGAACATGCCTCTCTTGAGTGGTTATACTTTAGTGCGGTCCAACCTACCTTAAATTTCATTCTAGAGTTGATTCATTCTAAAAGACTTGTTTGCCAGATACATGCAACCGAGTACAAGTAGTGAGAAAAGCATATTATAAACTTAGTTGCTTGAGATTTGACTCATGAAGATCTATGCCATTATGTAGCTCCAATTCAAGTTGTTCCAAAGGTAGATGGATATTTCTCTACTATGTTGTGCTTTTGAATGACATCACATACATAATTGACTTACTAGGAGCCTGCAACATTGCTGTTACCTTAAACGGGGCCGACCTGACTACTATGAGAAGACAAACGCTTTAATAATTGAGGTTGAGCATCCCCAATCGGGAGACTGACGCGGGGGCTACTTGGGAGCCCCTTTTCTTCGAGTCATACTACAGTACAACTACAGAAGCCGAACCGAGCGTGTGCACCGGTTCACGAGAACGACAGAGCCCAACCGAGTTGCCCGTTTTCTATTATTTTCTAATATTTAGCTACTTTCCTTATTTTCTTTCATTCCTTTCTAGTCCTTTCCTATATAAGCATTGTAATAGGGTTTAGAGAGGAGTTTTATCGTGTTTTTGTTCTGGGCAGTTATCGACGTCCCTACTTTTCCTTGCTAGGGCCGTATTTGAAGGCGGGTGGTGCTCCAACTGTAGCTCGTCCGAGGTAGTGGCCTTATTTTAAGGGTCGAGTGGTTCTCTTGTTGTAGCTCGTTCCCAAGAGAGTATTTATTCTTGACCTTCCCTTCCCCGCACCCCTCGCTTCGCTGCCACTCCTCTTTCTTTGCTATGTCCGTCTAGAGCATCCATTAGCTGTTCTTTTCCGCAGTTCTCTTTCCAACCACCTTCCATCCACAATCCTTGCTGTTCTCCTTCTGAATCAGCCGCTAGCCCTCCCTTTTACTATTTCTGGCAGCCANGGCTTCGCTGCCACTCCTCTTTCTTTGCTATGTCCGTCTAGAGCATCCATTTAGCTGTTCTTTTCTGCAGTTTTCTTTCCAACCACCTTCCATCCACAATCCTTGCTGTTCTCCTTCTGAATCAGCCTCTAGCCCTCCCTTTTACTATTTCTGGCAGCCCACAACCTTCCAACTGCCACAGATCAGCTGCCCTTGTTGTTTTACTGCAGCTTTCCTCTTCCTAGCCACTGTCCCGGCTTTACACTTTACCGGCCTAGCTTTCCTACCCCTCCACCTTTCTTGTCACAGCCTGCAACGCCTTCCTTTTACTGTTTTGTTGCTGTTCCAGCTGCCCACAAGATCTATGGCACCTCATCTATCTTCCAGAAAACTTAATTGCTGAATCTGCCGCCCCCCCAACCTTCCCATTCAAACCCACTTAGCTGACCTCCACCTCCCTTGGGATACACTTCTGTTGTGTTTGTTTTTGTCTGTTGTATTTTTCCCTTTCAAACGTGTCATGGTAACCACCTATTTACTTTCAGCAATAATATTTATTTTTACAATTGTGATTTGGGTTAACTCAGATATCATAAGCAATCTAGGCTTTTTTAACATGCCCATCACAATGATACACACTAAATATTAACATAAGGAATCTAGGGTTTTTTTAATATGATCCTATTTAAACCTAATAAGTTACTTCAAAGAATTAAAATGCATGACCTCAACAGATTTTTTTAATACGATTCTATTTGAACCTAATAAATTGCCTCAAAGAATTAAAATGCACGACTTCGACAAAGATCAAAACTTCGTGCAAAATACAGNCAGCTGCCCACAAGATCTATGGCACCTCATCTATCTTCCAGAAAACTTAATTGCTGAATCTGCCGCCCCCCCCAACCTTTCCATTCAAACCCACTTAGCTGACCTCCACCTCCCTTGGGATACTCTTCTGTTGTGTTTGTTTTTGTCAGTTGTATTTTTCCCTTTCAAATGTGTCATGGTAACCACCTATTTGCTTTCAGTAATAATATTTATTTTTACAATTGTGGTTTGGGTTAACTCGGATATCATAAGCAATCTAGGCTTTTTTAACATGCCCATCACAATGATACACACTAAATATTAACATAAGGAATCTAGGGTTTTTTTAATATGATCCTATTTAAACCTAATAAGTTACTTCAAAGAATTAAAATGCATGACCTCAACAGATTTTTTTGATACGATTCTATTTGAACCTAATAAATTGCCTCATAGGATTAAAATGCACGACTTCAACAAAGATCAAAACTTCGTGCAAAATACAAATAATTATCCATGGGCAGATAATGTTGAGGTAACTGTCACTTTTTGATCCTCTCATTTCTTTCTATTGATTCCATTTGATCTTGATGTTTGTCTTCGATTTCTTAGCTGCAAGATTTCAGCATGAGAAGGATAATGTTGCATACTTGGATGCTTATGAGCTTTGTGAAACACTCTAGTAAATTTATAACGGCTATTCAAATTAAATAAGGAGATATGTGTAATTCTGCAGGATATTTTGTATTTATGATAAAACTTTTACTTATAATCAATATATCTTACACATCAACTTTTCCTGGACTTATCAATGTTATGGCTATGGATAAAAGAAATTCATGACTTCATGATAGGGTTTAGATACAATTATCATTNGTATGGAGGGGATATTCCAAATTCTCTGGATGACTTGCTTTCACTTCCTGGAGTTGGTCCTAAAATGGCTTATCTGGTAGTTTTCATAGTTTTTTGTGTCTTTTGCTTCCTTAGCTTGTGTTATTTTTTTATAATTTAAAGCTTAAAACAGGTTATGAACGTTGCATGGAATAATGTGCAAGGAATATGTGTTGACACTCATGTGCACCGCATCAGTAATCGTTTGGGATGGGTATCACAACCGGGCACAATGCAGGTGCTTTACCATTTCGAAGGTTATCTCATTTTGTTTTTATAGTAAATTGTTAAAATAGTCCTTTAACTATTTATATGTGGCCATTTTAGTCCCAGAGTCTATAAAATTGCTAAATTAGCTTGTAGATTTTTTTTTAATATCGATTGAAATAGTGCTTATGAAGGACTATTTTATTACTCATTAAATCAGTGGAGTAAATTAGCACTTTTATAGACTCTTAGGACTAAAATGGACCCTTATAAAAAGTTAGGGGTTCATTTAAACACTTTTCTCCATTTTTTGTTACCATTTATGTACCTATTATTAAGTACAATTGAGAAAATCTTCCATATTAATGCTCAATAGAAGTAGAGGAGTCCATTTCAAACTGGAGTGTTCTCAAAATTTTGATTTTGAATTCTATCAGTAGAGAAAAATATTTTTTAATTTAAATATAACTAATCATATACAATCTATTAATCCAATATCTAATCTAATTTATATATGGATTTACTCTTCTAATTATTTGTGTTATCTTAAATAAGATAAAGAATTCTTTTGAAAAGAGCTTTCCCTTTTTTAATTTTTAAGGTTTAACTAATTATATGTTTAGGTTAAATTATTAAAAGGCTTGCTCGCTTTAGATATATCGGGTCTATTGGTCAAAGTGATGGTGATATTGATGGGGATTTTATTATTAGAATTCGAGTTGTTCGGTTGAAGTGAAAGAATGCTTCGAGCCTGTTGAGTGATAGAAAAGTACCGCTTAGGCTGAAAGGAAAATCTTATAATTGGTGGTGAGATCTGCAATGCTCTATGGCGCTGAATGTTGGCTTTTAAAAGAGAAGCATAGAACTAAGTTGAAGTGTTGCCAAGATGAGATTGATTAGGTGGATGAGTGGCTTTACATTTGGAGACAAATGCAAAATGAATATATCCGTGATAGGGTTGGTGTAGCTCCAGTGACGGACAAAATTAGAGAGACTCGTCTTAGATGGTTTGGTCACACTAAACGTAGACCATCTGATGATCCGATTAGAATAGTAGATGTTTTAGATTCGCCTTATGTTAAGAAAGGCAGAGGTAGACCTAGGAAGACTTGGGCATATTGTATAAAAAATGATCTTAATTTATTAGAATTAAATGAAAATATTGTACTAAATAGGATGCAATGGAGAAAAAAGATTCATTTAGCCGACCCCACTTAATCGGATAAAGGTTTTGTTGTTGTTGCTGATGTATATGTTTAGGTTAAAATATTAAATAGTAAAAAAAAATCCCATTTTTTTAATTTACTGTGTGGTTAAATCATACGGTATATTAATTTTTCTTTCTATTTTTTTTTTATTTTTGTATTATTACAAGAAGCTAGCCAAAAAAATGAAAGAATAAAGATATTGAAAATTGAAATTAATATATAAATTCTACTCTGTTTTTTGTTCTCCCATGCATTGTATGTTACTACTTTCTTGTTTATTAGTAGCTCCATGTCTTCATTTTTGAGTGATAAGAACTTTAATATGTTCATTCTGTTTTGCTAATTTGCTAGAAAACGCGTTCTCCTGAAGAAACAAGAGTGTGTTTGCAGAAATGGCTTCCAAAAAAAGAATGGGATCCGATTAATCCACTTCTGGTATGTTTATATCTTACGATAACCTTCATTTCACAATATTGTAGACGGAATTATTCCCACTCATTGCATATTGTCTTTTTAAACTATAGTTTTTTTTTTAAGGATTCCATTTAACAGCATAAAAACCAATAATAAGGAAAGTGCTTGTCTTAATTGCTAAATATGTTTGGGGAATTTACATACTTACCACAAAATTCTTATGTATTTACAATCTAACACCTAATCACTCACCTTTACATACAAAAATGCCACCAGCATCATCTTTCTAAAAATAAAATACACATTTCTTATGCATAGGTTTAACATGCCAAAGTTTATGGGTTTAACATACCAAAGTTTGTGAAGTGTTAAATATCAAAAATTGGGTGTTAGATATGTAAATGGATAAGAACTGTGGTATGTATGTTAATTTCCCTTTTTTTTAATTTATTTGCCTATATTTTTATATTTTGATGCATCATCAACAAAATTCTTAGTTAGGTCCTTTTTGACATGGATCTTGAGACATTTTTTGAGCAAAAAAATATTCAATCTCAAATTTAAAATCATCTAGAGCTCCGATTTCAATAAAGTTACAGTCAAACTGATCAACTGGATGAGACAAACACAATTATACTAAAATTAATGCAATCTGAGTCTAATCAAGTATGGATCAAGCCATTAAGCCACTTTTGGAGGCTCTGAATGATTAATTGGAGAGTCAAATGTACTTTAAATTTGACGTGCTTATAGTCAAATCGAGTGTCTCCATGAAAGGAATCTAAAGGGCACAAGATCACCTGAATTTGAGGTCATTAAGACCATCAGATCATAGATAAACAACCTATGATCAAGGGGAACTAACATGGGTCGTTCGATTGGGCGGTTATGATTGTTATTTGCTAAAAGACAGAGATACCCTTCTTCAAAGGCCAATAAATAGACTCTTTCTTATCACTTAAGAGGGAAGGATGAAAGAGGAGGAGCACATTTCCAATGCTAATATGAACTGAAGACCTTTCGGCCTTTGTAGCCGCCGATTGCCGCTCATCAACCGTCGTCGATCACCATCGGTCGCCCCCTGTTAGTCGCTGTTGGTGTACGGAGTAATGACGCATATTGTAGAGTAATGAAGTATCCTGTGGAGTAGCGGTGTACATTGTGGGATAGCGAAGTATTCTATTGAGTGGCGAAGGTTTTTTGCCTACAAAGAATTACAATGTTCTACATACTGTGCAACAAAATATCTCGACTACGGTGTAGCAAAGATCCAACTAGGGCTATAAACGAGTCGAGCCTGAGCGAGCTCAGACTCGCTCGTGTTTGGCTCATTCGAAATTGACTCGTGTTTGAAATGACTCGTGAACAGTGTGTTTGTGTTCGACTTGAAATGTTCGTGTTCGGCTCGAATNAATACAGATAATTATCCATGGGCAGATAATGTTGAGGTAACTGTCACTTTTTGATCCTCTCATTTCTTTCTACTGATTCCATTTGATCTTAATGTTTGTCTTTGATTTCTCAGCTTCATGATTTCAGCATGAGAAGGATAATGTTGCATACTTGGATGCTTATGAGCTTTGTGAAACACTCTAGTAAATTTATAACTGCTAAAACTTTTAGTTGTAATCAATATATCTTACACATCAACTTTTCCTGGACTTACCAATGTTATGGCTATAGATAAAAGAAATTCATGACTTCATGATAGAGCTTAGATACAATTATCATTGGGAAAATTTGTTTTGGTATCATGTTAGTGTAAATCTTATGGTTGTGAAAAAGTTGGGGTTGGGAGATGGTGGTGGAGGGATTTGGGGAGCAATTTCTTTTCCTAGTGAGCAGCATCAGTTAAAGGAGAGAGTAGAAGAGTTTTTTAGAAAATTCTTAATTCAGTCTATCATAAAGGGAAGTACATGTAACATGCTTTATTCATAGAATTAGTGTTAGAACTCAAATTCAATTTTAATCCCATTCAAATTGAAATCTAATTGTAATGACTAATTGAAATTTAGNGTTTTTTAGAAAATTCTTAATTCAGTCTATCATAAAGGGAAGTACATGTAACATGCTTTATTCATAGAATTAATGTTACAACTCAAATTCAATTTTAATCCCATACAAATTGAAATCTAATTGTAATGACTAATTGAAATTTAAACTCAAGATTATCTAAATGGATAATATTTACTTAATTTTAATTAAATAACCTATTAAAAGAAATATAATTTAATTTCATAAACTCATATGGTTCAACCTAAACTTGTTTTTTGTTCTTGCGCTGTATCAATTTAACTAAGGCGTCTTAGTGATGAATCCATTTTTTAAGCTGAAACAACATTTTACCTTCCATGCTGTTTTAGGGGATTGCATGCTAGTTTGCGATGTTTTAGGCATTGTTGTCAATAAAGGGATGGCGTGATTTTTTTAAAGGCTGATTGTGAATAGTTTAGGCATCATCCTAGAGCTTCTTGAATTCGTCCTTTATAGTCATTTCCATCTAAATGATAAACCCAATTACTATAGATTTAACCTTTCATGTCATATAAAAAATACCACCATTTTAACTTCTAACATGTGAAATACACCTTTTCATGCATAGTAAGGTTGTATGTATGTAAAAATTAAAGTTTAGGTGTTAGATATGTAAATACATAAGAATTGAATGTTATGTATGTAAATCTTTCTTCATTTGTTATTGGCTTATGATAGGTTGGATTTTACTTGAGGAAAGCCAAGTACATGAAGAAAGTAGCTGAAGTTTGTCTCGCCAAGTATGGAGGGGATATTCCAAATTCTCTGGATGACTTGCTTTCACTTCCTGGAGTTGGTCCTAAAATGGCTTATCTGGTAGTTTTCATAGTTTTTTGTGTCTTTTGCTTCCTTAGCTTGTGTTATTTTTTTATAATTTAAAGCTTAAAACAGGTTATGAACGTTGCATGGAATAATGTGCAAGGAATATGTGTTGACACTCATGTGCACCGCATCAGTAATCGTTTGGGATGGGTATCACAACCGGGCACAATGCAGGTGCTTTACCATTTCGAAGGTTATCTCATTTTGTTTTTATAGTAAATTGTTAAAATAGTCCTTTAACTATTTATATGTGGCCATTTTAGTCCCAGAGTCTATAAAATTGCTAAATTAGCTTGTAGATTTTTTTTAATATCGATTGAAATAGTGCTTATGAAGGACTATTTTATTACTCATTAAATGAGTGGAGTAAATTAGCACTTTTATAGACTCTTAGGACTAAAATGGACCCTTATAAAGAGTTAGGGGTTCATTTAAACACTTCTCTCCATTTTTTGTTACCATTTATGTACATATTATTAAGTACAATTGAGAAAATCTTCCATATTAATGCTCAATAAAAGTAGAGGAGTCCATTTAAAACTGGGGTGTTCTCAAAATTTTGATTTTGAATTCTATCAGTAGAGAAAAATATTTTTTAATTTAAATATAACTAATCATATACAATCTATTAATCCAATATCTAATCTAATTTATATATGGATTTACTCTTCTAATTATTTGTGTTATCTTAAATAAGATATAGAATTCATTTGAAAAGAGCTTTTCCTTTTTTAATTTTTAAGATTTAACTAATTATATGTTTAGGTTAAATTATTAAAAGGCTTCACGCTTTAGATATATCGGGTCTATTGGTCAAAGTGATGGTGATATTGATGGGGATTTTATTAGTAGAATTCGAGTTGTTTGGTTGAAGTGAATGAATGCTTCGGGCCTGTTGAGTGATAGAAAAGTACCGCTTAGGCTGAAAGGAAAATCTTATAAGTGGTGGTGAGATCTGCAATGCTCTATGGTGCTGAATGTTGGCTTTTAAAAGAGAAGCATAGAACTAAGTTGAAGTGTTGCCAAGATGACATTGATTAGGTGGATGAGTGGCTTTACATTTGGAGACAAATGCAAAATGAATATATCCGTGATAGGGTTGGTGTAGCTCCAGTGACGAACAAAATTAGAGAGACTCGTCTTAGATGGTTTGGTCACTCTAAACGTAGACCATCTGATGATCCGATTAGAATAGTAGATGTTTTAGATTCGCCTTATGTTAAGAAAGACATAGGTAGACCTAGGAAGACTTGGGCATATTGTATAAAAAATGATCTTAATTTATTAGAATTAAATGAAATATAATACTAAATAGGATGCAATGGAGAAAAAGGATTCATTTAGCCGACCCTACTTAATCGGATAAAGGTTTTGTTGTTGTTGCTGTTGTATATTTTTAGGTTAAAATATTAAATATTAAAAAAAAATTCCCATTTTTTTTCTTTACTGTGTGGTTAAATCATACGGTATATTAATTTTTCTTCCTAATTTTTTTTTTTTAATTTTTGTATTATTACAAGAAGCTAGCCAAAAAATTGAAAGAATAAAGATATTGAAAATTGAAATTAATATATAAAATCTACTCTTTTTTTTGTTCTCCCATGCATTGTATGTTACTACTTTCTTGTTTATTAGTAGCTCCATGTCATCATTTTTGAGTAATAAGCACTTTAATATTTCATTCTGTTTTGCTAATTTGCTAGAAAACGCGTTCTCCTGAAGAAACAAGAGTGTGTTTGCAGAAATGGCTTCCAAAAAAAGAATGGGATCCGATTAATCCACTTCTGGTATGTTTATATCTTACGATAACCTTCATTTCACAATATTGTAGACGGAATTATTCCCACTCATTGCATATTGTCTTTTTAAACTATAGTTTTTTTTTTAAGATTCAATTTAACAGCATAAAAACCAATAATAAGGAAAGGGCTTGTCTTAATTGCTAAATATGTTTGGGGAATTTACATACTTACCACAAAAATCTTATGTATTTACAATCTAACACCTAATCACTCGCCTTTACATACAAAAATGCCACCAGCATCATCTTTCTAAAAGTAAAATACACATTTCTTATGCATAGGTTTAGCATGCCAAAGTTTATGGGTTTAACACACCAAAGTTTGTTAAGTGTTAAATATAAAAAATTGGGTGTTAGATACGTAAATGGATAAGAACTGTGGTATGTATGTTAATTTCCCTTTTTTTTTCATTTATTTGCATATATATTTATATTTTGATGCATCATCAACAAAAGTCTTAGTTAGGTCCTTTTTGACATGGATCTTAAGACAATTTTTGAGCAAAAAACATTCATGCTCAAATTTAAAATCATCTAGAACTCCGATTTCAATAAAGTTACAGTCAAACTGATCAACTGGATGAGACAAACCCAATTATACTAAAATTAATGCAATTTGAGTCTAATCAAGTATGGATCAAGCCATTAAGCCACTTTTGAAGGCTCTGAGTGATTAATTGGAGAGTTAAATGTACTCTAAATTTGACGTGCTTATAGTCAAATCGAGTGTCTCCATGAGAGGAATCTAATGGGCACAAGATCACCTGAATTTGAGGTCATTAAGGCCATCAGATCATATATAAACAACCTATGATCAAGGGGAACCAACATGGGTCGTTTGATTGGGTGGTTATGGTTGTTATTTGCTAAAAGACAGAAATACCCTTCTTCAAAGGCCAATAAATAGACTCTTTCTTATCACTTAAGAGGGAAGGATGAAAGAGGAGCACATTTCCAATGCTAATATGAACTGAAGACCTTTCGGCCTTTGTAGCCGCCGATTGCCGCTCATCAGCCATCGTCGATCACCGTCGGATGTCCCCTGTTAGCCGCCGTTGGTGGACCCTGCGGAGTAACGACGCATATTGCGGAGTAACAACGCATATTGCGGACTAATGAAGTATCATGTGGAGTAGTGGTGTACATTGTGGGATAGTGAAGTATTCTATTGAGTGGCGAAGGTTTTTTGCCTACAAAGAATTGCAATGTTCTACATACTGTGCAAAAAAATATCTCAAATACAGTGTAGCAAAGATCCGACTAGGGCTATAAACGAGTCGAGCCTGAGCGAGCTCAAACATGCTCGTGTTCGGCTCATTCGAAATTGGCTTGTGTTTGAAAGTGACCCGTGTTCGAAATGACTCGTGAACAGTGTGTTTGTGTTCAACTTCAAATGTTCGTGTTCGGCTCGAAATTGACTCGTTAGAATATAAAATTTTTNTATATATATATATATATATATATATATATATTGTTTAGGAGCTAAAAAAGCTCCAAATTTCATTAAAAAAGGCAAAAAGTATAAAAAAAGAAAAAAACATTATGTGTATCCTAACACAAAGGGATCACACACAAAACCAACCCCTTAACTCATAGAAGCTCCCCTTAACCCATAGAAGCTCTAATAAAAGGGAGAGACATACAATCTCCCTTCAAAAGAAAATCTAAATCCTCACCCACCTTACTGCTAATGAAAGACTTTTCAGAATGAAGCTCAAATCTTGCCAACCAATTCGCATGTCTATTCCCCTCCATAGGCATAAAGAAAAATTAACACTAATGCCCCCGTCAGAATATGAATACCAGTTATCCAATANTATATATATATATATATATATATATATATATATATATATATATATATATATATATATATATATATTGTTTAGGAGCTAAAAAAGCTCCAAATTTCATTAAAAAAAGCAAAAAGTACAAAAAAAGAAAAAAACACTATGTGGATCCTAACACAAAGCGATCACACACAAAACCAGCCCCTTAACCCATAGAAGCTCCCCTTAACCCATAGAAGCTCTAATAAAAGGGAGAGACATACAATCTCCCTTCAAAAGAAAATCTAAATCCTCACCATCTTGCTGCTAATGAAAGACTTTTCAGAATGAAGCCCAAATCTTGCCAACAAATTCGCAGGTCTATTCCCCTCCATAGGAATAAAGAAAAATTAACACTAATGCCCCTCCTCAGAATATGAATACCAGTTATCCAATAAACCAAATTCCATTGACTGCTCATAATACCATTAAGAATGTTAATAAGATTGAGGGAATCAGATTCAACCCAAAGCTTCCCCATACCACACCTTCTAGCAAAGGAAAGTGCCCAGAAAATAGCCATAGCTTCTGCTTCCAAAGGATCCCTAGCCCAAACAAGAGAGTGAAGGATAGTAAGCGATCCCCAACATGGTTTCTGAAGGCCCCCCCCANGCTTCCCCATACCACACCTTCTAGCAAAGGAAAGTGCCCAGAAAATAGCCATAGCTTCTGCTTCCAAAGGATTCCTAGCCCAAACAGGAGAGTGAAAGGATAGTAAGCAACCCCCAACATGGTTTCTGAAGACCCCCCCTATACCAGCATGAGGTGCAAGAAAACTCCCATCAGTATTAATCTTTACCCAGTCGGGGGGAGGGTGCTGCCANCTATACCAGCATGAGGTGCAAGAAAACTCCCATCAGTATTAATCTTTACCCAGTCAGGGGGAGGGGACTGTCAACAAATCAAAGAGAACTTGGGAGCCTGAGGAACCCTTTGAGCTGTAGAAATCAAGATATCAGGAAATTTACTAAATTTTGAGAGCTTCCGAATGTAAGCTAGGCAGTGAGTAGCAATCCTGTTAACCTCCATATTTGAATTCTCAAATTTCATTTTGTTTCTAGCCATCCAAACAAACCAAGCGACAATACATGGCACCACAAAAGCTTTGCTGTCCAGCCATTCTTGCCAACACTGGAAAAAATTCATCTAGGTTAACTGTAAAGTAGGAATCTTAAGTTTGTTCAAACAACACGTCCAAACCAGTTGCACCTCTGAACAGTTAAAAAACAAATGCTGCATAGACTCCTCATGCTTCCTGCACAGAACACACCAAGAGGGGCCCCTCAATCTTTTTAATTTCGATATATCATCAGTGGGTAATAGTTTATGGAATATCCTCCAGCGAAAAAAAGGACATTGAGGGTGAAATAAATCTATTCCAAATCCTTGTTCCCTAGTTGACCTCCTGCTGTGGAAAGCATTTAGCCATAATGAAAGAAGACAGTGTGGGAGAGGTGCTTCTTAACTACCAATCTGTCTTTCTTGGAAGGATCAATAGGGATTTTCAGAGTACTATTAACCATAGGAGNTAACCTCCATATTTGAATTCTCAAATTTCATTTTGTTTCTAGCCATCCAAACAAACCAAGCCACAATACATGACACCACAAAAGCTTTGCTGTCCAGCCATTCTTGCCAACACAGGAAAAAATTCATCTAGTTTAACTGTAAAGTAGGAATCTTAAGTTTGTTCAAACAGCACCTCCAAACCTGTTGCACCTCTGAACAGTTTAAAAACAAATGCTGCATAGACTCCTGATGCTTCCTGCACAGAACACACCAAGAGGGGCCCCTCAATCCTTTTGATTTCAATATATCATCAGTGGGTAATAGTTTATGGAATACCCTCCAGCAAAAAAAGGACATTGAGGGTGAAAGAAATCTATTCCAAATCCTTGTTCCCTAGCTGACCTCCTGCTGTGGAAAGCATTTAGCCATAATGAAAGAAGACAGTGTGGGAGAGGTGCTTCTTAACTACCAATCTGTCTTTCTTGGAAATCAATAGGGATTTTCATAATACTATTAACCACAGGAGTATCAACCAGTGAATGAAGGGCTTGAAGTTTCCAACCATTATCAGACCATAGATCAACAACTTTTAGAGATTCCTCAACAACAGATGGAAAATTGGAGGAAAGGTTGCCCTCTAATGTCCTGTTATCAAACCAGAAGCTGAGGTTGCCTTCTCCCACTTCCCAAATGAAAAGCTTTTTAGACTCCTCTCTCACCTTGAGCACATTAGTCCAGATTTTTGAGTCCCCCAACCTCCTTTGCACAAAAGAAAAGTGCTGCTCTTTGCAATATTTACCCTTCATGTATTTGGCCCATAAGGAGGCTTGAGCTCTAAACCTGATCCAAAGTTTGCAAAAATTGGTATGAATGACTAGCTGAAAGCTCTTAAAACCCAGCCCCCCCAGCTTTTGTTGCCCTACATACTTTCTTCCAACTGACCCAGCAAGATTGCTTCCTCTGACCAGACCAAAGAAAACGATTGAATAGTTTTTCTAATGTAATAGATTTTTTCATAACAGCCATCTGAGATAAGTAAGAAGGAAGGGTAGCAAAACACTCCTCAATAATGTAACTCTACCCCCATTTGATAGAAAGGAGTTCACCCAACACTGCAGCTTGTCCTGAACTTTTTCTACCATGTGGTCAAATTGGATTTGTCTAGTCCTCCCTTCTATAAAAAAAAATTCCCGNTTTTTCTAATGTAATAGATTTTTTCATAACAGCCATCTGAGATAAGTAAGAAGGAAGGGTAGCAAAACACTCAATAATGTAACTCTACCCCCATTTGACAGAAAGGAGTTCACCCAACACTGCAACTTGTCCTGAACTTTTTCTATCATGTGGTCAAATTGGATTCGTCTAGTCCTCCCTTTTATAAAAAAAAAAAACTCCCAGTATTTAAGAGGGAGAGAGTTGATGCAGAAGCCAGTGCTATCAGAGATTCAGTGTTTACTATCTGCTTTAACTCTATTGCTAAAATAAGCAAGCATTTCTGGGGATTGAACCTCATACCAGAACGGGAT
Organism: Phalaenopsis hybrid cultivar; assembly: GCA_002079205.1. Classification (NCBI taxonomy): domain Eukaryota; kingdom Viridiplantae; phylum Streptophyta; class Magnoliopsida; order Asparagales; family Orchidaceae; genus Phalaenopsis; species Phalaenopsis hybrid cultivar. Next base: position 59,046 of record JXCR01062108.1, on the reverse strand, counting down.
TGGAACTGCTCTAAGCATTGAAGAAGTAATTTCACTGCAGATTTAGTAGCTTTAGAGAATATATTCACATCATCAACAAATGCCAAGTGATTAATAATCATATTAGATTTATGACTGTATAAAGTGTGAGGAGCCCTGAAGCCAAATGATTAAGCATCCTTGAAAAATAATCAAAGGCAAGGATAAAAATTGTGGGAGATAGAGTATCACCTTGTTTAATACGTCTAGATGCACTAAAGAAGCCATGAGAGGTGCCATTAATAAAAATAGAGTGATAGTTGTTGGACAACCATCTATTAATGAAAGAAATGACAGAAGAAGAAAATACCCTAGCCATAAGTCCTTCCTCAATGAAGCCCCAATGGATAGTGTCATAATCTTTTTTAATATCCAACTTAAGGATCACATTACCCCTTCTGCAGTGTTTTTCCAGATCCAGAGNGAACGGGATTGGAACTGCTCTAAGCATTGAAGAAGTAATTTCACTGCAGATTTAGTAGCTTTAGAGAATATAATCACATCATTAACAAATGCCAAGTGATTAATAATCATATTAGATTTATGACTGTGTAAAGTGTGAGGAGCTCTGAAGCCAAATGATTAAGCATCCTTGAAAAATAATCAAAGGCAAGGATAAAAATAGTGGGAGATAGAGTATCACCTTGTTTAATACCTCTAGATGCACTAAAGTAGCCATGAGAGGTGCCATTAATAAAAATAGAGTGATAGTTGTTGGACAACCATCTATTAATGAGAGAAATGACAGAAGAAGAAAATCCCCTACAATAAGTCCTTCCTCAATGAAGCCCCAATGGATAGTGTCATAAGCTTTTTTAATATCCAACTTAAGGATCACATTACCCCTTCTGCAATGTTTATCCAGATCCAGAACCAATTCCTGAGCCATCAATTCATTATCTACAATACTTCTGCCCTTAACAAATGCAAACTGATTGTGACTGATAAGCTGGGGAAGATGAGGTTGAAACCTAGCAGCTATCACCTTGCTAATAATTTTAGACATCACATTAGTGAGACTTATAGGTCTAAAGTGTTCCCATTTAAAGTTAGACTTGTCTTTGGGTATCAAGGTAATAGTTGAGCAAGAGAAATAGGTGGGGAGATCAGTACCCTTGAAGAAGCTCTGGATAGCCTCAATAACATCATGCTTAACAATATTCAAAGCCTTCTTGTAGAAATCAGCAGTGAACCCATCAGGACCTGCCACTTTAGAGCTGTCAATGGCTGCTAAGGCCTCCCAGATCTCCTTCTATTCTGGCACAAAAGCAAGATCAATACTCCTTGTATAATCCAAGACCCCACTGTGAAGATCCTTCTCAATAGGGGCTCTACAAGTTTGAGGTTGAGTGAATATCTCTTGGAAATAATTCACAGCACTGGAGGCTATTGACTCAGCAGAAGTTAGCCAATTGTCATTAGGATCCGTAATTTTATGTATTGTGTTACATTTCCTACNAGAAGATCCTTCTCAATAGGGGCTCTACAAGTTTGAGGTTGAGTGAAGATCTCTTGGAAATAATTCACAGCATTGGAGGCTATTGACTCAGCAGAAGTAAGCCAATTGTCATTAGGATCCATAATCTTATGTATTGTGTTACATTTCCTCTTATAATTAATACAAGCATGGTAGTACTTTGAATTTCTGTCTCCCTCACATAATTTAATCTTAGCAGCTTTTTGGGCATAGAACTCCTCCTGCAAAGCAATGGCATTCATTAACTCTTCATTTGCCACTAAGGGATCTGCACCAACTTCATGATTAGTTTCCAACTGATTTTCTATCAGAGCCACAGTTATTTCAGCTTCCTGAACCCTTACATTTATGTCACCAAAAACCTTCCAATTTCACTTGGAAAAGTGTTTGCCCATTTTCTTATGAAGCAGCCAAAGCTTGATCCAAGGATTCTGTTGAAAACAGTCTTTCCAAACCAAAGACACCTGATGAAGAAAATCCTTATGTGAAGACCACATATTAAGATATCTGAAGTAAGATTTACTTTTGGAGGGTGCGGCAGACATAGTAATGAGAAGGGGTCTATAATCAAAACAAGTCATAGGGAGGTGATGAACAAAAGTATGGAGGAATTCCTGGAGCCACACAACATTCACCAGGATTCTGTCCAATCTTTCCCACAAACTACCTCTCCTCCAAGTGTATTTTGGACCATTGAAACCCAAGTCAAATAAACCAGCTGACTGAATGTTATCATTAAAACTGTGAGTCATATTCAAATCAGGGGGCCTACCACCCAGTTTCTTAGAAGAAGAAGAAAGGCATTTAAAGTCCCCTCCCACTAACCAGAAAGAGCTCATAGATCTGCTAATATCACCAATATGACTTCATAGTTCCTGTCTAGCCAAATTAGAACTTTTAGCATAGATAAAGGTAGCTTGACCACAACTACTGCCCCGAGTAAAACTCAGATGAAGAAACTGAGCATTATCTCCAATCACAGAACAGTGAATTTCCTTCCTATAGAGAAGCCAAATCTTATTATTAAGATTAGAAAAAAACTGGAAACCATGAAACTTTTTTAAAATTCTTTGAGGATGTTGGGAAACCATAGGTTCCAAGATGATAATAATCCAAAACTTCATCATCCCAAGGAAGTGGATTTCCCCCTCCTAGTTCTGACCAGTGAATCCAATTGACCTTGATTAAAAGCAGCCTCCACTCCAGGCTGATCTCCAACTAAAAGATTCCTTAATTCCTGTAATCCTTTCTTCTTCTTTTTAGACTTCTGAAAATGCCAATCCTCCTCCAAAGAAACATTCATATGATGAATTAAGTTATCATCAAGTGAGAAACCACCAATAGGCTCCCCAACAGGATCCTGAAGCAAAAGATCAGGCTGTACAGATAGAACCTGACTAGTACCAGCCTCCCTATCCCCAACCCTTGCAGGTTCCAAATCAGCAACTCATTGAGTAGAAACAATATTAAGAATTCCCTTCAACCCCACCCCCTCCAAAATAGGGGTGGAAGTACCAGCCCCAAGATCAACATGCTTGTTATCTTGCATAGCTATATCTGCATTCCTGACCTCATTTTGCCCACTCTCAGTAGGGTTCACCAATCTCTCAGACTCCCTGGGAACTTCATTCCCTTTCCTTAGAGCTGGGTGCAGCCGGAAACATCTGTCATCAGTATGCCCAAACATTTCGCAATGATGACAATAATAGGGTCTTTGTTTAGCTATAATCCTTTGCCAATAGCCATTGTGTTCAGTCCCAAGCCATATCTCCTCCACAGCATGAGNACAAGCATGGTAGTACTTTGAATTTCTGTCTCCCTCACATAATTTAATCTTAGCAGCTTTTTGGGCATAGAATTCCTGCAAAGCAATGACATTCATTAACTCTTCATTTGCCACTAAGGGATCTGCACCAACTTCAGGATTAGCTTCCAACTGATTCTCTATCAGAGCCACAGTTATTTCAGCTTCCTGAACCCTTACATTTATGTCACTAAAAACCTTCCAATTCCACTGGGAAAAGTGTTTGCCCATTTTCTTAGAAGCAGCCAAAGCTTGATCCAAGGATTCTGTTGAGAACAGTCTTTCCAAACCAAAGACACCTGATGAAGAAAATCCTTATGTGAAGACCACATATTAAGATATCTGAAGTAAGATTTACTTTTGGAGGGTGAAGCAGATATAATAATGAGAAGGGGTCTATAATCAAAACAAGTCATAGGGAGGTGATGAACAGAAGTATGGAGGAATTCCTGGAGCCACACAACATTCACCAGGATTCTGTCCAATCTTTCCCACAAACTACCTCTCCTCCAAGTGTATTTTGGACCATTGAAACCCAAGTCAAATAAACCAGCTGACTGAATGTTATCATTAAAACTGTGAATCATATTCAAATCAAGGGGCCTACCACCCAGTTTCTCAGAAGAAGAAGAAAGGCAATTAAAGTCCCCTCCCACTAACCAGAAAGAGCTCACAGATCTGCTAATATCACCAATATGACTTCATAGTTCCTGTCTAGCCAAATTAGAACTTTTAGCATAGATAAAGGTAGCTTGACCACAACTACTGCACCGAGTAAAACTCTGATGAAGAAACTGAGCATTATCTCCAATCACAGAACAATGAATTTCCTTCCTATAGAGAAGCCAAATCTTATTATTAAGATTAGAAAAAAACTGGAAACCATGAAACTTTTTTAAAATTCTTTGAGGATGTTGGGAAACCATAGGTTCCAAGATAGTAATAATCCAAAACTTCATCACCCCAAGGAAGTGGATTTCCCCCTCCTAGTTCTGACCAGAGAATCCAATTGACCCTGATTAAAAGCAGCCTCCACCCCAGGCTGATCTCCAACTAAAAGGTTCCTTAATTCCTGTAATCCTTCTTTTTAGACTTCTGAAGATGCCAATCCTCCTCCAAAGAAACATTCATATGATGAATTAAGTTATCATCAAGTGAGAAACCACCAATAGGCTCCCCAACAGGATCCTGAAGCAAAAGCTCAGGTTGCACAGATAGAACCTGACTAGTACCAGCCTCCCTATCCCCAACTCCTACAGGTTCCAAATCAGCAACTCATTGAGTAGAAACAAGCCGCTCCACCCCAGAATCAATATTAAGAATTCCCTTCAATCCCACCCCCTCCAAAATAGGGGTGGAAGTACCAGCCCCAAGATCAACATGCCTGTTATCTTGCATAACTATACCTGCATTCCTGACCTCATTTTGCCCACTCTCAGTAGGGTTCACCAATCTCTTAGACTCCCTGGGAACTTCATTCCCTTTCCTTAGAGCTGGGTGCAACCTGAAACATCTGTCATCAGTATGCCCAAACATTTTGCAATGATGGCAATAATAGGGTCTTTGTTCAGCTATAATCCTTTGCCAATAGCCATTATGTTCAGTCCCTAGCCATATCTCCTCCACAACATGAAGAGTGATATCTCTTTCTATCAGTATTCTAGCTACAAAAGGTCTAGACAGACTAAAAGTAGGAGCTTCCAATTTCAAAGGCCTACCCAAAACTTTGCCTATATTAAAGAGAACCTTATGATTGAAGAAATGCAGCTTTAAGCCAGGAAGTTTAAACCATATGGTGACTATAGGGAGTTCTTTATTAGGGTAAAAATCTGGTGACCACTTCAGAAGTTTCATAGAGACCCCTTCAATTTTTAAAATCTGCTTAGAGAACAACCTTGCATAGTCCTCTTCCCAGGTTAAACTGATTAAAACATGTTTGCCATCCAGCAAGCAACTTTAAGCTTTCAAAGAACTTCCTAAATGGCTTCCATTTTAGGATGTCCCAGCTGAAACTTGCCAATCAATGTAAATTTGCACTCATCTGAGAGCCCATGGAGATCATCCTCAGAGACATTTTCTACTAATAGGTTTGAAATTAGGGTCAACACCCTCATGATATGATTGAGGAAAAATAAGTTCATCGAAATTTTTAATAGTCTCAAAGCCCTTGCCAACAATGTCGGCAAAGGTTGCTTTAGCCCAATGTATATTAGTGTTCAAATCCAAAGCATTAGACTCTTCCATTAGGAATGGTTCAACAACACTTCACAGCCAAGTTACCAAACCGACAGAACAGTAAAAATTCACACTTAACTTCGCCCGGGAAAAAGGAAAACAAAAAAATCACCAACTCAAAAGAACTACGAGCCACCAGCACTCAAAAATCAAATGGAAGGAGCTAAGAAATGTAGAGAACACACCCCAACAAAAGCCGCAGTCATCCATTCCGCAGAAATCCGAGCTGAACACCAAGGGAACCAACCGCCATATATATATATATATGTTTATTATTTATTTATTTTTGAGCTAATTCGAGTCAAACACGAGCGAACAAACGTTTGTTCGTGTTCTGTCGTTTACATTTCGAGCTTAAAAATTTGTTCTTGTTCGGCTCGTTAGGCTTAACGAACGAGCCAAACACGAGTTGTTTAACGAGCTGAACACAAGCTGTTCGCGGACAACGACTAAATTGACAGCCTTAGATCTGACGATAACTTTTACTAGCAATTGCTTCTGATTGTTGTACAACATATCTTTCTATTCTCATCTTTCTGGAATTTGTCAAAATGAAGGAGAATCTCTTAAAAAATATTTTCAAAGATTCTTTACTGAGACTCATCAAATTCCAGAGGTGGATCGAGAGTTGTTAAGTGGCATTTTCCTAGAAGGTTTATGACTTAGGCTCTTCTACTTATCATTACTGCAATAGATTGTTCACTCCTACACCAACCTTATCCATTGTGTTGAGGCTCAGACCACTTACGATAAAGTTATTCATGCACATCAAAGACAATTTGAACAATCTTCCGTGAAACAAGCACACTCTTGGAGAAGTGCACCAAGCTAATAGGGAAAAAAATGCTATCTATCTTAAACATCCAAACATACTCTACTGAACACATCTGGAAGTAATGTTTTAATAGAGATTCAAAATTTTGAATATCTTAAGTGTTTAAAGAGACCTATCACAATATTGTCATTTTGACCATACAAAATATCATTCAGAGAAATAAATTGAATGTTCGATACATCAAGACTATAAGTTTTAAAAGGTATAGTCACACTAAAAAATCTCAGTAGGCTATAAGTTTTAAAAGGTATAGTCACACTAAAAAATTTCAGAAAATTATAAGCCTCAGAAGGTACTAGTACATTAAAAAACTACAAAATTTTATAAGTCTCAGAAGGTACAAGGTTATTAAAAAGCCTCAGTAGGTTATAAACGTCAGAAGATACATATATATATAAAAAATCTTAGAGGGCTATAAGCCTTAGAAAGTACATGGATACTTGAAACCTCTAAAGACTATAAGTCCCAGAGGATATAAGTATATTATAAAACTTTTGAATGCACAAATCTCAGAAGTTACATAATTTTTCTTTATGGAAAATGCATGTGCTAACTTTGATTACAGATTTAAGAAGCTAAATATTGTCCTAAGAACCTCAGGAGGTATAAAACTCGAGAGTTCGATGTGATTATGTTTCTACTAGGGGCAATACTTCACTTTGAATATATTGGATTTCTCTCATTGAGACTAATGATATTTTTGTCTTCTTTGGCGACAAGTTATAAAGAATCAACAATTGTACGCTAGCCCATGAGATGGGGCATCACCTGCTCAGAAGTTGGAGCAACAACAACTCGGAAGTTGGGTAAAAATAACCTCATAAGGTACTCCAAAAATAAATTGGTAACTCTCAACTCACTTTGCAATCCAAGATTGTGCTATGATATAAAGAAAAAATAGATATTTAAAAAGTGTAAAAGCTACATTGAACAATCACATAGAGATATTAACAAATACACTATCATAATGTGTAAAACTTACGTGAAGTGGAAAAGAGAGGTGTACAGATAAACACGCAGTCATTATGTACAAATTTCACATCAAACAAGTGAAAAACTACAAAGATAAGTGCTTTGGCATAAAAGTTACAACAAGTAACTTTCAGCTTCTCCTTTCTGAGCAAGAAGAAAAATCTTTAGACACCTGTCTGGGAGGTATGTTCTTCGGGTTAGTTACAATTCAGTTGTGTATCATATGAATCCTTTTACATAAATTTTGATAGATTTCTCCTGCACGTTGGCCCCACAACTTTATATTTTCCTCTTCAAGAGCCAATACTTCCGCTTGAAAAACCAACAAATTCTCGCACTCTGATCGAAGTTAACTCATGTCTCTCTCAACTCTTCTCAAGTATTTATCTGTTCTAGGCTTTGCGGAGAGAGAAAAATCACCATTGAGGATAATTCAGTCATACACTTTGCTAATTGGTTTCCCAATAATAATATTTATATGTACTTGAGTTGTAGATATCCACAAAGTTGGTCTTCCATGCCTTTGATGAAAGGACCAACTCATCTTTAGTGAGTGTCGATATTGTCTTATCAGGATTTTGGTATTTTCTTTGATTTTTGTGGGGATGAGATTCCTCAGACATCAACATCTCAAAATGTGAAAACTTTCCTCCAAGAGCACAGGAAAAGGCAAAACAACTGACAAAAAGAACTCTTGGGCTTGCACTACACTGGTGCAAATGAAGCTCAATAACTGACTAAAGGAATTTTGAAAGTTGTGCTACACTAGCGTGAAGGAAGCTCAACAACTAACCAAAAAAATTATGGGAGTTGGGTTACACCAACATGAAGGAGATAAAACAATTGACTAAAGGATCTCAAGGGGTCGCGTAACGCTAGCGTAGGAGACATAACTGGCCAAAGGAAGGGTTTACACTATGCTGGCATAAAAGGAGACACAACAGCAGTCCAAAGGACTCTGAACACTTCAGAGGGGAAGCCCTCTCTTTTTTTTCTGGCCTATTTATAGGATCAAAATGGTAAAAAATGACTCCGAAATCCAAAAGATTTTAGATTCAAAAGTGCCAACTATTTGATTTTGTGAAATTGTGTGCCCCTGCGATTCGCCACAACCTTGTGGCTCCATGCATTTTCATGCACGAAGCATGCGATCCCAATGTCACGCGGTGCGATTCATGATTCAGATCACTGACTTGGCCCATTGTTCGTCGTTTGATCCCATGAACGTAGTAGGGCTCAACCCGGAGTGGTTGCGTTGCGTGACAATGCACAAACTGCCTACTGTGGCCTGACTCCGCTGTCCTGACATCCCTTCATATGCCGCAAGTGAATAGAGAGGATCTATTTATACGCCTTGGATGAGGGACATTTTTGTTTTTCGACAAATAGCCACTGCAAGCACCTAATCGAACAGCTCATAAATTCCCCTTAATCATAAGAGTTTTTTTAGTGCAGTTTTGTATGAATAAGAAGGATCACATTTCCAGTGCAGTTTTGGACTGAAGATTCGATGACAACTCCCGATCTCCGTAGCTGTCGACCATCGCTCATTGGCATCCTTCGATCACCGCCAACCGCCCCTTGCTCGCCAACATTGGTGGGCTTTGCAGATTAACGACCTACATTGCGGGGTAACGCCCTACATTGTAGAGTAATGAAGTAATCTATTGAGTGACGGAGTTTCTTGCATATGGAGAAACATAGTATTCTAAATACTATTTAATGAAAATACACCGAACACGATGTGTCAAAGACTGGCCAATATTTTCTAACAATAGATGCTTTCGATCGCTGTGCAACAAATACTCATGTATAAGAACATGTACTTGGAGAAATTCTGTAACCCTTTCCTAGTTGCAGGGCAAGAGTCTATTTTTATACTCATAAACTTATATTGGATAATTTCACTTGGGCTGGGCCCCATAGTTTTTTCTCTTTGGGCTTTTCCACTCGTGTTTCTTTTTATTATCTGAATGTGTGCTGAATTTTTTGCATGATATTAAAATTTTAAATTATAATTTTGTATGTACACACACACACACATATATGGAGAAACATAGTATTCTAAATACTATTTAATGAACATACCCCGAACATGATGTGTCAAAGGCTGACCAATATTTTCTAAAAGTAGATGCTTTCGATCGTTGTGCGACAAATACTCATGTATAAGAACATGTATTCATGTATAAGAACATGTACTTGGAGAAATTCTATAACCCTTTTTTAGTTGCAGACAAGAGTCTATTTTTATACTCATAAACTTATATTGGATAATTTCACTTGGGCTGGATCCCATAGTTTTTTCTCTTCGGGCTTTTCCACGTATAGATACCTGGTGTCACCTCGTGTTTCTTTTTATTATCTGTNAACGCGACAGAAGCATTGAAGCATCCATGGCTTTCTTATCCTTACGAACCCATATCCTCCTGAGCGTTTCCTCGTGGAAGAGAGACATAAAAGCCCGAAGCATCCAAACCAGCTACCCTGCAACATGTTGTGCTTTACTTCATGGCCGAGAGGAGCTCAAGGTCTTCTTCTTCTTCTTCTTATTTTTTTCTCTTTTTTTTTTTAAAGTTCTTTACTTTGCTATTGATTAAGCAATGATGTTGGGGTTGGGTTGGGGGCTTTTGTTTTGTATTCTTCTAACTTGCAGCTATTTGTTGTGAGGCACAGTGTAATCTTAGAATGAATTAGGGCAGGTGTTTTTGAATGGGGGCGTTGTCCTTTTTTGTATATGATGTGATTATATGTTTAGGAGATGTTTTACTGTTTTAGAGTCCCGCAAAAATTTGATCTTCGGTTCTGAAATAGTTTTTGTTAGTTTTGCGGCGCATTGTTGTTGTCATGCAAGGAAGCCAAGAAAGTTCTTGTCTTATAAGATTATCTTGTCCGTGATTTTTTCTTGGAGATGTTTCGCTGATGCAACTCCATAATGATGCGGACTGTCAGTATAAGCTTTTATCTTTTGAGTGCGGGAGTTATGGTGTTGAATATTTGATTTGAGAGTGGCACGAGACATCACTTTTATGGGCTGTGTGTAGGGCCGAGTGTATCATAGTTTGGAATTGGCTTGGTATAATTATAAATTGTTCATGTTCGGCTTGAGACACGGCTTGAGCTTGTGTTGAGTTTTTATATGTATTTTCAAGCTTGGTTTATTTAAAATTTTCACTGTTTGAACATGATTTGTACTTAAATTTTTTTATGATAAATGAACGATTTCTTATGAGTTGATAAACGGATTAAAAATTTAAATGAGTGTCTTGATTTTTATATTAAAAATTTAATAAATAAATCTATAAATTTGATGGTATTGATTATAAATTCAAATCCCTGCGACTTAAATATTGTCTCTCCATTTTGTTCTGAAGTCCTCGCTTAAGGATTGTTTAGTAGAATAATTTATGTGGCACTGAAGGACGATTTAATTGAAATCCTATCGAACAATTAAAAATGAGAACTTTAAAACCTATAAGCATTTAATATCGGGTTTTTATACATTATATATGGTATGAAATATTAATAAATGAGTTAATATTTAAATTAATTGGATTATATTTAAATAATATATTAATGCGATACGAACTATCATTAAGTTTAATATTGAGTATTTAATAAGTTATAAGTTGAATAATAAACGATTTTGTTTATGAACATAAATAAACAAGTTCGGTTATGTTCGTGTTGAGTTTGTTTAAATTACGAGATTTTAAAAATTGTTCAAGCTTGTTTATTTACTAATTTGAACGAACATGATTGAGTCTCAATCGAGTGCATTGGTTCATTTATAGCCCAAGCTTTATTTTAGTAAATTTTATTAATTCAAATTTATAAAATTTTTCCAACAAAAAAAAAAAAATAGTGAGGTTTAGATTTTAGAAAAAAAAATTTAGAAGGAATTAGATTTATTAAATATTGAATTTAAAATTGTTTTTTATTCAATAACAATCAAATAAAATTCTATTTAAATTCGTTACCATACAGTCCAGTCCTACGAATTTAATGCTCTGCATATTATTCACCAAGTTAGGTTAAAGGAATGATTAATATATACGCAATATATGCAAAATTTTCATAACACATTAAAATTATTATCATTTTAATTTTTAAAAAGAGAAATACACTTGATGAATCATGAATAAATTTTCATCATTTAGCACGAATCTAAAGACGTTCACAGATCTTGAGGTGTTTTTGGAGCAAAAAATCTTTCAATTCAAAATAAAATCGTTTAGAGCTTCGATTTCAACGAACTCATATTCAAGCTAAACAAGATAAACCCAATGACATTAAAATTGGTCCAATTCAAGTCAAATTAAGGCAAAATCAAGTCATTAAACTACTTTTAAAAATTTTTGTTGGATAGTTAGAGAGCTGAATGGATTTGAAATTTGACAAACTTATAGTCGAACTAAGCATTAAGGCACTTAAATATCCATAAAATGTCGTATAATAAAATGAATTGCTCTGGGGTGTCCGGTGAAGTGGGTTGGATTCATGTCTTATTTACAAAGAATGTTATTCCCATAATATATAAATAAACACTACTCATCTTATTAAAAAGTGGGAGCTAGAAGAGGATGAGTCAATATCCAACGTTATTTTGAACTGAAGACTAGGTGATCACTTCTTGCCGTTGTAGCTGCTGATCAACGTCGACCATTGTCCGCCGACTGTCGTCAATCCTCATGAAACCAAGTAATAAGTAGCATCAATTAAATAAGGATTGGAATTTGTGGAAAGAATTAAAGTTTGGAGCTACTGGTCTTAGTTGTGCTCACACAAAACGTACCATTGATGCATCATAATAACAGTGGAAAGAATGATTAGAGGTGAAATTATGTTCTTCAGTTGGGCAATTCCACATCCTTATGTTAGACAATAGTATATATAAATATTTCTTATTTTGTTGTCAGTTATAGGTTGTACCAAATGCAAAACAAAATTAAATTTAGCGACATTAATCTATGATTAGAAGAGAAGTATTATAAATCTTTGCCCTGAGACCTCGCATTTTTATAAATCTTTATCTTCTATGCTATTCTTATTAGTTAAATTTTCATATAACTTTATCATTGTGCAATTAGGACAAGTTAATTTTATAGTTTTGGTTTTCAACTTTAGGTTAATACAAGCTTGAGGACTTCTTTTGCTTTTTGAGTCTTGTTCTACAGTTGTGGATGTAATGTTCTCTATTTATTTTACAAATAGGAAATAATTATGAGAAAGAAATTAACAGGTGTATAAGGAATATATCACCAGAGGTTGTGACGTCTTTAGACGAGCCTATCAATTTGAGGATTCTATCTCGAATACTGACAAGGTGTAGAAAATATTTTTGGAGAAGAAGTTATCCCATAGGATTGATGATCTGAATTTCAACATTAATATTTTGAAAATATTAATAGTTGTTATAATATTTTTTATTTTATTTTGATTATTATGTTACCCACTCTTAAGTGAGATGCCACTTCTAGATATAATATTTGAATTTAAAGTTTTTTAGGATTATGAATGTAATTTATATTTTCATGTGTGTGTTATTAAGCCTGAAATGGTTATATTAAATACTCCACAACAATACAATGGCAAGATTGTATTTTTTTCATAAATAACTGTAACTTAGCTATTGCACAACTAAATTAAACAAATAGACACATGCCACAACTTTCCCGCAACAACTTCTTCTCAGCAGCTTGTTCGCACAACAGTTATGCAACAATTTCTTAAAATAGATGCAGTTGCCCCAAACATACTATTATTCTCTTTGTAAAAGATTATGACCAGTTATGCAGTGTTTATTTGCAAATGTGAGGACGTTTTTATTGTACATCATGAAAGGTATTTTTTTTTCGGGACGGGGACCCAAACTTCAATATTTACACCCTCGACTGCTAATTAACAACGTTATACAGATCTCGACGCTGTCAAGCATAGAGACTTTAAATTCCTCTGAAATTCTCATATTTTTTCTCCCTTCCACCCTTATACTATCACAATGTATAAAGGCCTTTGAAACTATTATCTTTCTCCTCTTTCCACCTCATTACTACTACACAGTAGGATCATGTGACCTCTGAAACTCACATCTTTCTCCTCATTCGCCTCACTCCTACTCAAAACCATTTACAACCAAACCGACAACTTAAAATCCCGTAGAATCTTAAATCCTATTTATTCTCCTGCCAATAAGTAAACATGACATCTTTAAGGGCCCGTTTCGGACAGCTTATTTGATGCGGTGACGTTTTCAAAACACACTTAGACTGTTTGGGTAAACTGCGTTTTAGCAGCTTATGCGTTTTCAAAACACTGAAAACAGTGTTTTCACACCGCACCTATCTAGGTGCGGTGGCAGCTTTTTGACAGCGGTCAGACTTTTCAAAAAAAAATAAAAAATTTGTAATAGCCATCGCACCTAGCTTATCATTAGACTATTTTTATTCAGCTTATAAACATATTATTCAATAATCTGCAGCTGCCCCCAAACAAACCCCAAATCTTACAGATTTTAAGTTCTTTCCTCCAATTTGCATTAAATCTAGGTATGAGAATTTAAGAGTTGAAGCTCGAGAAGATGATTGGCGGTGGAGATGGGAGAAAAATGAGGGTTACCTTCCTCAATGATTTTGGGAAGAAGAAAAAATGATGAGAGTTTAAGAGGCCTTTGTTGGCTACAATTATTTTAAAACTCATATCGGTTAACCCAAATTGAGCAAGAAGGGGTTTTCATGAACCCAACAAAAATAGGATTTTAATTGTGAGATATTTATTTAAATTTAAAAGTAACATACTTTTAAAATTTCGCCTCTCAGATGTGCTAAAATAATTTTGGATGCAATAAAAGTAAATAAAAACTTTGATTGTTGAATATGTAAATAATGAAATCTTCAAGTGCTTTGCACTTGATCTCTCATTGACAATGACAAAGAAAGTCATCCGATTTTCATTTATGACAAGATTAAAAATTTTTTCGACGGCTCTATAACTCCATTTCCAATTGCCTGCAAAGTTTCCTCTTTCAGAAGTGAGCTATCTTCCGTTGCCAAGTTCTGATTTTTTTCCTCCGATTCGTTGTCATCGTGACGACCCAAATAGGGAGAGGCAGGGTAGACGAAGACCATGGCGTCGGTGACGCTAGCGCTGCTGCTTTGTTTCGGGATTGTTGGAGTCGCATCGGACGCATCCGATCACCGCTACAAACCTGATGAAGTTGTCCCTTTGTACGCCAACAAGGTTGGGCCCTTCCATAACCCTAGGTATGGATCTCGTTTCATTTTTGTACTTGTGATTTCCGGCAGCTGTTTTCGATTTAGATTTTCTCTGGTTCCTCCATGATAGGCTTTGGATGCCGTAAACCGTGATAGATCTGGTCTTAGTACGCGTTGTTTTTTTTGTTTGCAGATGCTGACCAGAATTTTTCTTTTTTTTTACTTTCGACATGAACCCTGTAAATTAAATTTTTTTTAATTTTGTTAGGAGCTTAATTTCATTCTGAAAATGGACCCTTTTTTGGTTGATTGTGTGAAGGTCTGTTGAATTTCACCTGCCCTTTGAATCGTTCTGTCTTTTGAGATGTGGATTTTCTACATTGATGAAGGCAGATCTTGCTATCAAGTGGTGGCCTGTTATTGCTTTGAGATGGCTTTTTACGATTAGATGGTTCCATTTTAAATGCCAGGAGTTTTTATAGCTTCAACTCCTTCTGCAACATTATGTTGTCTGGTCAGCTCAGGCAGAGCTGCTCTCTTCGATTCTTTCTTTAATTTTTGCTATTTTTGACATGGCAGTTTAGGGAAGTTATGCAAGCACCCCTTTTTGTATGATTTACTTCTACAACCTGTTTGTCTCACTCATCAAATTAGAAAATTTTAGTACCAAGTGTCAATGGACAAAACCTTTCGAAAAAAATGATTATATATTAAAATTAAAGAAATAAAGTTTAAATGGTTGCTTTATGGTGGTTCTTGGTGCTTAAGTCTTCTTGAAGAATGAAAAAGAGAAGGCTAATATGTTCTCATGGTGGTTCTGTGTTTTCTAGACGTGAATATGGTTATCCCAGGTGTTTTGTTAGTCATATTATTCAATTAAATCGTTTTTGTTTGTTAATTCTCATTTTTTTTATCTCTGCAGTGAGACTTACAGGTACTTCGATCTCCCCTTCTGTTCCCCAGGTGAGCATCCCCGCATCTCTTCCTCTCTTCAACTAATCCTCCTTGTCCATGGCTTCTATCTCACTTCTCTTCCACTTTATGTATTCTATAGTCCACACTTTTTATTTTAATTGCTAAATCACTTAACAGAACCTGTAAAAGATAAACTAGAAGCTCTTGGAGAAGTTCTGAATGGCGATCGCTTGGTTGATGCACCATACAAGCTTGATTTCCGTGTTGATCATGAATCCGCATCGGCGTGCAAAAAACATCTCACTAAAGAAGAAGTGGCGAAATTCAGGAGCGCAGTTGATAAGGAGTATTATTTTCAGATGTACTATGATGACCTTCCTTTGTGGGGTTACATTGGGAAAGTTGACAGGGATGGAAGGACCGACCCTAGCGAGTACAAGTACTTCCTTTACAGGCATATCATGTTCGAAATTTATTACAACAATGATCGTGTTATTGAGATCAATGCTCACGCTGATATGAATTCAATGGTTGACATTACCGAGGACAAAGAGATAGATGTGGAGTTCATGTATTCTGCAAAGTGGAAGGAAACTGTCACTCCTTTTGAGAAAAGGATGGAGAAGTACTCACAAACTTCTTCCCTGCCACAACACTTGGAGATACACTGGTTCTCAATAATTAATTCATGCGTTACGGTGCTTCTGCTAACTGGATTCCTTGCCACAATCCTAATGAGAGTTTTGAAGAATGATTTTGTTAAGTAAGTGGTGTTTTGAAAAGTTGATCTTGCTTCTTAATTATCATTTTTTTGAAAAATTTATGCAGCATAGCGTACGGTTGAATATCTCTTAGAGTTTTATTGACATGCTTATATTGCATGATAAACCATCAATTAATTGGTTCCTTTAGGCGTAGAGGGATTGGTTCAGTAGGTTGATTTGTTTTCATGTTTTGTGAACTAATTATTTCAATTTTTGTAACTTCAATCTAGCTTGTTTTGTTCAATAAAGGAAATGTTTGTGAAGTAATTCTCTCATTTCATTGGTGTAATACTTGGAAAACTTTTTTTGGAAAAAAATAGTGATGCCGTTTCAGATTTTGCTGCATTTTTTATTGATTGAGAAATCAAGAAATTAAAAGGTCTGATATCCTTGAACTAATTTATGGTAGGTATTAAATCCTTTGATGGTTCAATGTTAATTTTTTGTTGGCTTTATTGTTTTGTAAAGGTGAGCAATAGGTTGTTATCGAGTCCAAGTTTTCTACATCATTATGATTTTACATGGGGTCGTGGAGAAAGATACTTTTTATGTCAATCAAGAGTTGGGGGTGGGCTGTTAGGAATTTGATCGCAAAAAAGGTTTTAGTTATACATCAATGGAAGATACGTAGGTTGATTCATCAATTTCAAAGAAAAAAATATATCAGCAAGGTTTTGGCTTTTAGGACTTGTCTTGACGTCTTCATTTATCTGTTGAAAAATTGATTTGTATTTTTTAGATGATCATCGTATGTCAACTTAATGCTATATGATCACATTCTATTAAAACAAATTCATTTTTCTTCATTTTCTAAATATTTGTAAATAAATGTTTTTGTTTTTTGGCTCAAGGACTTATGCTATCCTCATTGTGTTTTATTTGATTAAGATACACACATGATGAAGAGACAGGCGATGATCAAGAAGAGACTGGGTGGAAATATGTTCATGGTGATGTATTCAGGTTCCCCAAGAACAATTCTTTGCTAGCTGCTTGTCTTGGTTCTGGTACTCAATTGTTTGCTCTGTAAGTATGCATGACAGAACTTTGCACTTGTGTTATGATTAGAAAGGAAAAAAAAGTGTTAGGATGGTCTCCTGACTTTTTGTGGAGGGTCATTTTAGTCCCAAAGTCTATGAAATGTCAATTTAGTCCCCAGATTTTTTAAAGCCGAGCCAAAATAATCCCCATAGAGGACTATGTTAACCCCAATTTAAAAAGTCTGGGGACTAATCTGATATTTTTTGTGGAATCTGGGACTAAAATAACATCATGTAAATACTATGGGGATTATTTTTACGCTTTACTCTTTTTAAAACTGAGCATAGTGATGAAAAACTAGAGAGAGAATTCTCAAAATTCTTTTTATTCAGTTTTCAACCTAAATGTTGCATATATAGGTGAACCGGTCACTCCTAATTTACAATTTATCAAATTTATCTAGTCTAAAAAATGAAAAGGAAATAATTATGTAATAAACATAAATAGGAAGTGAATAAAACTAATCAAAGAGTTCCCCAAATTTTCTCCAATTAATAGGGAGGCCAATCCTTCTATATTTCCTCACACAAATTATTTGCGATCATTGATTGCTTAGTGTGGAACTACAGTAATCTAAATATTTTCAATTATATTCTGAATTTTTTTTCTTTTTTCACTTTGCATGGGTCAAAGTACAATTTTTGTTTTTGCCCTTGCATTAGTGGGAGTATTCTACCCTTACAACCGGGGAGCTCTTTTTACCGCGCTGGTAGTTATTTATGCACTTACATCCGGGATCGCGGGTTATACTGCTACTTCTTTCTATTGTCAGATGGAAGGATCAAATTGGGTATGAGAATGTCTTATTTGTAAAGCCAATTTATCTTCCAATCATTCATCATAATTATAAGTTCACCCTTTTTTTTAATTACTTCAATACTGGTGGCAGGTTAGGAATCTTCTATTAACAGGATTTCTTTTCTGCGGACCTCTCTTCTTGACATTCTGCTTCCTTAATACTGTTGCTATTGCATATAGTGCTACTGCAGCATTGCCGTTTGGTACAATCATTGTTATTGTTCTCATTTGGGCATTAGTAACATCTCCTTTGCTTGTTTTTGGCGGGATAGCTGGCAGAAACAGCAAGACAGAGTTCCAAGCTCCTTGTCGTACCACTAAATATCCGAGAGAAATACCTCCGCTACCTTGGTATCGAAGAACCATACCGCAGATGGCAATGGCTGGTTTTCTACCATTCAGTGCCATCTACATTGAACTCTACTACATATTTGCCAGCGTGTGGGGTCACAGAATTTACACTATTTATAGTATTCTCTCTGTGGTTTTCGTAATTCTGCTTATTGTCACTGCATTTATTACTGTAGCAATGACCTACTTTCAGCTTGCTGCTGAAGATCATGAGTGGTGGTGGAGGTAAACTACTAATTTTCTTTTAATTTTTTATGACAATAAGTATGTTTGTCTGCAAAATTGTGTTGTATATTTGAAGTTATCGCGGAAAACATATATTTTTTAGCAAATACTGAACCACTTTGCTTTCAGTTTACACTGTTTTATATCAGTTTTAATTTTGATCATCTTTAGTTCTATTATTAGTCTATTTTCTATATATTTTAAAATACGATATGTGCTATTTTTTTCTGTATTGAAAACTGAATAAATTCAGATTTAAAGAAAATAGCTTGGTGATGAGGAGAAAATTTTTCAGTTTAGTTTAGTATATTTTGTTACACGGTGGGGTGGGGCAGGCGGCAATATCGTGATGTCATTTTCATAAAATTGTATAATTGAAATTCACCTAAACTTAACGAATTTCAAATACATTGAAAATGAACTATGTCGTGAATTCCAAATACATTGAAAATTTACATTGTCTTTATTATTGTTTTGACCAAATGCTTAAATTTTCATTNTCATTTTCATAAAATTGTATAATTGAAATTCACCTAAACTTAACGAATTTCAAATACATTGAAAATGAACTACGTTGTGAATTCCAAATACATTGAAAATTTACATTGTATTTATTATTCTTTTGACTAAATGCTTAAATTTTCATCGTCGCATTAGTAAAACATAAGTTGAAGAGGCTTTAAAGAAAATGAACTCTGGAAAAATAGTAAGACCTGATAGTGTTCTAATAGAAGTGTGAAAATACTTTAGGAGATATGAGAATTTTTTGGCTCACTAAACTCTTTTTAATATTATTTTAAAGACAAAAGATACCCGATGAGTGGATAAATAATATATTGGTTACTATTTCTAAAAATAAAGTTGATGCATAAGAGTGTATAGGTTTTAAAGGAATAAAGTTAATGTGTCTTACATTAAAGTTTTGGGAGAGAATAATTGAACATAGATTATGTCGTGATACACAAATTTTTCAAAATCACTTTGGATTCATGTCGGGCAAGTCTACCATGGAAGCTACACATTTACTGAGAGGTTTGACGGAGAAATACATAAAGAGTAAGAAAGATCTACATATTATTTTTGTTGATTTAGAAAAAACTTATGATAAGGTTTTAAGAGAAGTACTTTGCAGAGTTCTAGAAAAGAAAGGTGTTGATATTTTTTATGTTCAAATCATTAAAGATATGTATACTGGAGTTGTTACTTGTGTTCGAACACAAGGAGGATTGACCATGTATTTTTCTATTTCAGTTGGATTACATCAGAGACTGGCTTTAAGCCCATGTCCTTTCGCTTTAGTTATGGATGTTCTCACTAGACATTTAGAAGAGAATGTACTTTTGTGTATGCTTTTCACTGATGATCTTTCTTGTGAATAAGATGAGAGAGAGCTCAAGAAAAAACTTGATTTATGGATGTCAACTTTAGAATCTAAAATTTTCATTTGATTGGATCTAAAACTGAATACATGAAATGTAATTTTAGTGGTAGTAGATCTAGTGGCGGGGTTGTAATAATTGATGATCAAATCATTAAAAGGAATGAACGTTTTAGATATATTGGGTCTATTGTTCAAAGTGATGGTGATATAGATGGGTTGTTATTAGTAGAATTCAAGTTGGATGGTTGAAGTGGAGGAACNATATTATTTTAAAGACAAAAGATACCCGATGAGTGGATAAATAATATATTGGTTACTATTTCTAAAAATAAAATTGATGCATAAGAGTGTATAAGTTCTAAAGGAATAAAGTTAATGTGTCTAACATTAAAGTTTTGGGAGAGAATAATTGAACATAGGTTATGTCGTGATACACAAATTTCTCAAAATCACTTTGGATTCATGCTGGGCAAGTCTACCATGGAAGCTACACATTTACTGAGATCTTTGATGGAGAAATACATAAAGAGTAAGAAAGATCTACATATTATTTTTGTTGATTTAGAAAAAAAATCATGTAGTCGACCCCACGTAGTGGGATTAAGGCTTTGTTGTTGTTGTTGTTGTTGTTGTTGTTAGAAAAAAACTTATGATAAGGTTTTAAGAGAAGTACTTTGGAGAGTTCTAGAAAAGACAGGTGTTGATATTTTTTATGTTCAAATCATTTAAGATATGTATACTAGAGCTGTTAATTGTGTTCGAACACAAGGAGGATTGACCATGTATTTTTCTATTTCTGTTGGATTACATCAGAGACCGGCTTTAAGCCCATGTCCTTTCGCTTTAGTTATGGATGTTCTCACTATACATTTAGAAGAGAATGTACTTTTGTCTATGCTTTTCACTGATGATATCTTTCTTGTGAATAAGATGAGAGAGAGATCAAGAAAAAACTTGATTTATGGATGTCAACTTTAGAATTTAAAGTTTTCATTTGATTGGATCTAAAATTGAATACATGAAATGTAATTTTAGTGGTAGTAGATCTAGTGGGTTGTAATAATTGATGATCAAGCCATTAAAAGGAATGAACGTTTTAGATATATTGGGTCTATTGTTCAAAGTGATGGTGATATAGATGGGTTGTTATTAGTAGAATTCAAGTTGGATGGTTGAAGTGGAGGAATTCATCAAATCTATTGTGTGATAGAAAGTACATCTTAAAACTGGAAGGAAAATTTTATAAGATGGGGTTGAGACCCGCAATGCTTTATGGTGTATGTTGGCGTAAAAGAAAACATAAAATTAAGTATTGTTAAGATGAGAATGCTCAAGTGGATGAGTGGCTTTACACTTGGAGACAAAATGCCAAATTAATATATGTGTGGAAGGGTTGGAGTAGCTCCAATGGCAGACAAGATTAGAGAAAGTCATTTTAGATGGTTTGGTCACATTAAACCTTGACCATCTGATGATCCTATTAGCAGAGCAGATGTTTTAAATTGACTAATATTAAGAAAGGTAGAGGTATGCCTAAAAAGATTTGGGCATGTGGTCTAAATGATGTTCTTTATTAATTAGAATTAAATGAAAATATGACACTCAATTGGACACAATGGAGAAAAAAAGATTCATTTAGCTGATCCAACTAATTGGGACGATGGCTTGTTGTTTTTTGTCATTGTTGTTACAAATGCTTAAATGNATACATCAATGGAAGATACGTAGGTTGATTCATCAATTTCAAAGAAAAAAATATATCAGCAAGGTTTTGGCTCTTATGACTTGTCTTGACGTCTTCATTTATCTATTGAAAAATTGATTTGTATTTTTTAGATGATCATCGTATGTCAACTTAATGCTGTATGATCACATTCTATTAAAACAAATTCATTTTTCTTCATTTTCTAAATATTCATAAATAAATGTTTTTGTTTTTTGGCTCAAGGACTTATGCTATCCTCATTGTGTTTTATTTGATTAAGATACACACATGATGAAGAGACAGGCGATGATCAAGAAGAGACTGGGTGGAAATATGTTCATGGTGATGTATTCAGGTTCCCCAAGAACAATTCTTTGCTAGCTGCTTGTCTTGGTTCTGGTACTCAATTGTTTGCTCTGTAAGTATGCATGACAGAACCTTGCACTTGTGTTATGATTAGAAAGGAAAAAAAAAAGTGTTAGGATGGTCTCCTGACTTTTTGTGGAGGGTCATTTTAGTCCCAAAGTTTATGAAATGTCAATTTAGTCCCGAGATTTTTTTAAAGCTGAGCGCCAAAATAATCCCCATAGAGGACCCCAATTTAAAGAGTATGGGGACTAATCTGATATTCTTTGTGGAATCTGGGACTAAAATAACATCACGTAAATATTATGGGGATTATTTTTACACTCTACTCTTTTTAAAAATGAGCATAGTGATGAAAAACTTGAGAGAGAATTCTCAAACTTCTTTTTATTCAATCTTCAACTTAAATGTTGCATATATAGGTGAACCGGTCACTCTTAATTTATAATTTACCAAATTTATCTAGTCTAAAAAATGAAAAGGAAATAATTATGTAATAAACATAAATAGGAAGTGAATAAAACTAATCAAAGAGTTTCCCAAATTATCTCCAATTAATAGGGAGGCCAATCCTTCTTTATTTCCTCACACAAATTATTTGCGATCATTGATTGCTTGNAAAGGGTAATTGGGTTGGTTTTGAAATAAGGGATTAGTAGACTGCAGTTTTTAGTTCGATTTTAGAAAAAAAATAGTTAAATTGAAAATCAAAATTATAATAATAAATATCTAATTTCAAATTAATGAAATGCCACTCCTTGGTAGATAGTAATACAGCATTGCATACCTATCATTGCAGGTAAAACTACCAAACATAAGTGGAACTACCTTACATATCTAGATCTAGTTGATATAGTCTTTGGCGATGCAAACTTCAATCTACATGGGCAATCAATCCTCAGCTCAGACCACTTTTGACGCCAACCCAAAGGTATGTCCTTGGATGAGTTGTGACGTCCAATTCCAATTTCTATATCAGAGTGGCTGAAATGAGGTTGTTTTGACTGTTGTTGTCGATGATGACATTGATTACCTTGGGTCCTTAATTAAACAATTTTTCCCATGGGTTCATATTAGAGGATGACCTTGCCATTAGATCATTTTGCATAGTCATCGGGGATGGAATGAGTCCACCTTTTCTAAAAGATGAAGAGCGGTATTGTCGACAACAACAAAATTCTCTTTTCTTTTCCATATTTCTTCCACTTTTCATAGAAGAGCATAGGGGAAAACTTCCTAGCTTTTGATGATGTTAGCAATTAATGTGTAGAGCTCGACTTATAGTTTTGTCGGATGTGAGTGAAGTTGGAGTTACACTAATAGATTATTAGTTTTTTAAATATGGAAGGAAATCTTTTTTTACATATGGATTGCAATTTTGTAAGTTTCATTGCTGACGAGGAAGTGACATGACGATTTCAATTGACCCCATGAGAGCGACTCCAACTGAATTAACAATAGTTGTTCTAAGAGATAGTGAGTCTAAGGTAATAGGCACTCATGCAGAGTGTGAGATCGGGTGGCTCAAACTATCTTTGTACAAACGTTGAAAGGAGCATCAACAAGACTGACATTGCATGTTCAAGTAGGGTCATGAGTTTGAGAATCCGATACTAGGCACATGACAATCTCAGATAAGAGGATTTCAAGATTCTCAGATACATAGCCTACCTCTTGAGTTGCTCCTATTGAGAGAGAGCCAACATATCATAGATGATGAGCTTTTGAGCTACTTCTAGAAGATTATATAGAGTTATTTAGGTGTTAAAACAAGTTCAGCAATGTACCCACCGATAGGGAGTGAAAAAGGATGGATGAACCACAAAGTTAAATATCATTTTAGGATCTTTGTGAGAGAGAACATTCTACAGTGGGAGCCAGTCTTTCTCGATAAGAAGAAGATGCATCTTCTGAGTGATTATGCCCCAATGTGATTTGGTCATTCATAGATGTCGTTCCATAGTTGATTTCTTTTGATATACTTGTTTATTAGATACATTTAGCCAAGTATGGGGAGTGGGAGAAGCAAATTATAGATTTACTTGCTCGAGATTTGGATCTTGAGAATCTGCGTCGTTATGTTACTTCGGCTCTAGTTGTCCCTAAAGTGAATGAATACTTATTATATTAGCATATGCTCTGGAATGAAAACACAGACACGTTTATCTTACCGAGTGTTTGCAACATTTCAGCTACCTTTAAAGGGCCAACCTCACTATATGAGAAAACAAAAGCTTCAGTGGATGATGTCGAAGCTGTCCTAACCCCGGGAGAATTACACAGGAGCTTTTCGTAGGGGCGTCTTTGCGACCCCTAATATGCTATTTCTATAGAACCGTGAATTGGATCGAACACGGAAAAGCTCCTAGCGACCTTGAACCGGTTAGAACAACGAATTGAGGGCCGGCCAAACTTCCTTACGTGGATTTGACACCTTCTTTCAACAAAGAGCCCGATTCTAATAACCTAGATTATATATTTGATTCTTGTGTTTAGGTTCAGTTTATGGCGTAGGTTTTCTGTTGAGACAATCGTTGGTGTCCTCTTTATCTCTTCTAGGGCTGTATCCAAAATCGGGTGGTGCTCCGGCTATAGCTTGTCTAAGGTGGTGATCTACCTCTAAGGGATAGAGTGGTGCTCCGGTTGTAGCTCGTTCTTTCGGGGTATTCATCTTCGACTTTTCCATCCTCCGCATTCCTCCCCTCACTGCTTACGCTGCTTTTCCTCACTGGTGGTACTGCTTGGACAACTTTTTGTATTTGTCTTCTCTGCAGTTCTCTGCTTTCCAGGAGCCATTCTTCCTCTCACCTTGCTGCCGCCTTCAGAAACATTGCCCTCCCCCTTTCAACTTCTGCCGCCATCCAAAACCCTCGCTTCTCCCAATCCACCTTGCTGCCGACACCCTAAACCGACCGCACTCTTGCTGCTGCTGCTCCGTCCCTGCCACATTCTTGCTGCCATCGTGCTGGACATCTCTCCCTCATTGACCCCTATTGTTTGGTTGCTGTCCGGACCATTGGAACCCACTCTAGTGCAGTTTTCTGCTTCCCAACCGCCTGGTTCATCGCTTTGCCACCATCCAAGCCTTTGCCGACCCCATCACCACCCCAGATCCAACCATAGTTGAGTATTTGCTGTTATTTCCTATTTTTGGGTGTCGTATTATTGTATTTCCCTTTTTAAATGTGTTGGTTGTAACTATTTATTTGCTTTCCACAATAATATTTGATTCTCCTATCATGATTTGGGTTACTCCGGTATCACAACATAAATGCAAAAGGTACAGCACAACAAGCCAAGAGCAATTGTTATATTTTACAAATTATCAATATACAATATAGTCTCTGGTATTTCTGTCATCCACAATTGTCATTAGAGGTATTCTAATAATAAAAAAAGACAGCCTTCAACATTTTATCAAAGAAAACTACGAAACCAAATTGAATAAACTTCACACAATTTGGGCATTTGGAAAGGGCAGTTTTAAAGGTAAAATAGTATCTTTTATCTACGATTAAATTGTGAATAACCAAATCCATTATGTTAGACAAGGTAATCATAAAAAATTTATCATATTATAAAGATAATAAGAATTCCGGTATTTGAATTTTTAAAAGTTAAAATGGTGGTATTTTTTATGTCATTTGTATGTTTTTGATGTTTTAAATGTAAAATTTAGGTGTTTTATATATGTAAATATATAGGAATTGGGTGGTAAGTATGTAAATGCCCCTTTTTTTTTCTAAGCTGAGTGCAGTTCAGTTTTACACGTTTACTTTTCATTTGCCAATTGGATTTGTGGAAAAATGTTCACTTATATAATTATCATACATTTTCAACTCAATGTCTTTTTTTTTATAAATTCTTTACAGAGCATTCCTTTGTGGAGGATCTACTGGTTTGTTTGTCTATGCATACTGCTTTTACTACTATTATGCTCGGTCGGACATGTCAGGATTCATGCAGACATCCTTCTTTTTTGGTTACATGGCATGCATCTGCTATGGTTTCTTCCTTATGCTCGGTTCCGTAGGTTTCCGAGCCTCGCTGTTGTTTGTTCGCCACATTTACCGGTCGATTAAGTGCGAGTAATCCTGATACTCGTACGAAGACACGAGTTTCTTATAAATGCTCCAGCAAAGATAAAAGGATGATGAAGAATATGCCACAGTAAGCTGTAATTTACATCTTTCTTTGGGGTTATTGTTCATTATAAAGTTAGGATGCTGCCTTTTTTATTGTCTTCGCTTTGCTTCCAAGCCTTTCTATTATTATTATTTTTGTCACATAGGTAATTTATGAAATGAACTTTTTCTTATTAATTCATAGGATTTTATGTTCATCTATCTGAGTTAGTTTTGTTGTATTTTGTTTAAAATGTTGTTGATCTTGTCAATATTGTCATTCTGGAAAACTAGAAAGTGATTGTGCTGTCATAATAATTAGGGGAAATATAGGTGCTCTGTATGTAAATACGAAGGTTTTTTTGTTAGATATGTAAATACATGAGAATTAAACTTTGATTGACTATAAATTTGAACTTTTAATGTCCTATTTTGATTGAATTTTGTTTGGAATAGCTTTACACTCTCTTTTGGGGGTAATTTTTAGTTAAGTCACTCGTCTGCTGTAAAAGTCAAATTTATAGCAAATGTAGCGCTGCATTGTAGTGCATAAGCTCTGCCACTTGTTAAGAATTACCTATTATAAAAAATGGGCATTTACATATACCACTCAATTTTTTTTGTTTTTACACATCTAACATCTAAACTTTACTTTTTATATTTGTACCAAACAAAATTTTCATATCTCAACAAATTATCACTATTTTAGTTTTTAGAAGTGAAACACACTTTTTCATTATGTAAGTAAGGTGATATATATATATGTAAAAATTGAAGTTTTTGGCGTTAGAAATGTAAAATATGTAAGGATTGAGTGGTATGTTTGTAAATCTTACTATTAAAAACTATTATCTAATTATTCTTTCAGTTCACCTGGTTGAGATATCCTTGGCCACCAAATATTTGTTATATTAGAGACTTTGTTCATTTTTTGTTTTTATTAGTGTGCCCTAATCATCTCCGATTTTTAGGAGGGATTAGGGCTGATGTTAGTATGTAGAGTAATTTTATTTTAGCCTTCTTTTTTTTCTCCCCATTTATTTATAATGGAATAACCCCTCCTCGTAGATGTAGGTGGATTTGCGCCAAGCCACATAAATTACACCATATTTGATTATTTGTTTGTTTTGTTATTTTATTTTCTACATTATTTTGCATATCAATTGTTATCAGAGTTGGATCAGTGTGATTTCGGCAATGTGAGGGTGCAAATTTTGGTGAAGTCGCAGACTTAAAGACAGAGATTGGAACAAGTTGGGTTGTAAGATCTCATTCGCCCAAGTTGGGTTGTAAGATCTCGTGGCCATGAATAATATCATGTTGTCAGATACTTCAATATACATCACGATAGTGAAAAATACATTGATTAATAAGTTGGTTACGCATCTCGTTGGGATCAATGTGACGAGATTTAACAATAAAGGGAACTTTGGTATATGGAGATGCAAGGCGATGATGCATTGTGCTCTTTGAATATGGAAGAAATTTTTTATGGTGACGAATGTACTGAATAGATGTCAAAATTAGATTGGTTGAAGATGAACCATATTGCTTGTGACTTGATCCAAAATTGTTTATCTCAGGAGATTAAATATTAGGTGATGATGTAGAGTACTGTAAGAAAATTATGAAGGATTTCAGATAACAAATATCTCCCAAAGATTTGGGTTGAGGCCATAGACCATGTTTGTCAATCTGTCTTCTGTAGCTATTGCGGAGTAGACCCAAAATAAGATGTGTTCAGAGCATCCTGCCAGTGGTTATGAGCACATGATGGTGTGTGGGTATGCATGTTACAACCACGTGCAAAATGAACTCAATCCATGAGCAAAGAAGATGATGTGATGTTCTCCCTGGTAGTTAAGCATGCATTGATCAATGTTCTCTTGTCACTCGTAGCACAATACAATCTAATTTTGGAGCAATTTAATATGAAGACTACATTCCTACACTGAGCATTGTAAGTGAAGATTTATATGATGTAGCTGCCAAGATATGAACCCTCAAAAGACTTGTTTGTAGACTTGAAAAGTCTTTATATGGGTTGAGGCATGCATCAAGACAGTGGAAAGAAGTTTGATCAGTTTTTGATGAGACAAAAGTACATGAAGAGCCAATATGATCATTGTGTTTATTTTAAGAAGTTGGTGATATCAAAGGAAAATACTCAAATCACCATGAAAGAACATAATTATTATTACTAAATTCAAAAGGGTGGGTCTCTAGCGACATGAATAATGACAACAAACGACACAAATCGAAGAACATAGACTCCAATAAGGGTGATGTTAGCAGGTGGGGATGCTGCTTGCAACAAGGAGAGGGAACTAGGGCCGGTGGTGGGGAAACAGAGGAAGACAATAACAAACTGGCAGCCTGTGGGAAGTGTGGCTAGGGCTGACAGCTTGCTGAGGGTAAGCTGGAGGGAGGGTAGCAAGTTGGTGATTGTTGGATTGTGTGGGAGTGGGGGCTGCAGAAAGATAAATATCTCGTTTGGGTTGAGTTACAGCCGAAGCACCACCCAGACCCTTAGAGACAGTCACGTCCTTGGATGAATTACAGCCGGAGCATCTACTCTCCGTCGGATACATCCCCCAAGAGGGGAAGAACGCCTCTAAGGTAACACTAAAAAATCAGTAATCATAAAATCTCTCCTTAACCTCAGAAAATAACACCTATATAAGGAGGGGATTAATAGATAAATTTGGTAAAGAGTAGGGTAGGAAAGAGATAAAAGAATAAAAAAGAAGTTGAGAATGAAATGAATTATAATAGGAAAGCATCAGGAAAGGAAATGGACTAAATAGGAACGGGGGACCGCAATTACTATATGCAGGTCATATGGATAGGTGTATGGATACGACTGACTATTTATTTGCATTGGTAGGAGGTCCAATCATTTGGAGATCAATTCTTCAATTTATTATTGCTTTGTCTTCTATGAAAACCGAGTACTTGACAGTCATGAAGACGTTGAAGGAAGCAATGTCGGCCTACTGGATGAGCTGAGAGTTGATCAGGAGTCTTTGAAGTCATTCTGTGATTGTCAGAGTGCGATATTATTGACCTCGAATCTAGTTCATCATGCTCGTACCCAGCTCATTTATATGAGGTTCCCCTTTATTATGGGTTTGATTGACGACGATAATGTTTTATTAAAAAAGCTAGATATGAAGGAGAAATCAACAGGCATGCTCACAAATGTTGTAGGAGTTTGATGAAATATTTGAGCTCATGATTGATTGACATTTGGGTATTTTGAAAACTATGTAAGCATTTATTTTGGTGAAGTCTTTTTTGATGTTGAACCTTATTTGAACATCTCTTATTTATCTATAAATGATAGGCAATGTGGAGAATATTTACTATAAGGGAAAATTACATACCTAGCACACAATTCTTATGTATTTACATATCTCACACTTACTCTCATATTTACATACATAACATTTTGGTGTTGTGGATTTATGCATGAAAATATATATTTTAAAAATTGGGTGATATGAATGTTAATTGCTACACGAAGTGCTGAACTACCCTTGCAAAGGATATTCTGATAAGCTTTTTCTTCTAATTACATTTTAGTTTTAATTACTCTCGGTTCAGTCTTTTTCTGTCTCCTTAGCGGCCCATCAGTTCGAAAGGCTTAGATTTTTCCGTGAAGCATTAGCCCGTCTCATAGGGGACCATAAGAGCACGCAGCTGCAGCCTTTGTGCGGTCTACGGCCGAACGTCGTGCGATTCACAAAGACGTGGTCTTATCCGGACCACGTGCGGAGGTGACAGTGAGAGGACTTATGACACGAAGGTGAGGAGAAAATATTCATTCTTTGTTACGTCGCTTTACACGCCAGTGGCGGACGATACGATAATAAGTGATTGATCGTGCGGATGTTCGAATGGAATATTTTTTCAAAGAGATGAAAGCTAAATGTATTTTTTGGCTCTCTTTCTCTTTTTTTGATTTGAAGGATTGGAATTTATTTTAAATATTCTATTAATTTGAAGTTTATTTTTTTATAAAGATATATTTTTAATAATTATATATGTTAATTTTATGTGAGTAATTAGTGAATATTTTGAAAGGATCCTGGATTTGAGCTTGTGACCTCTATTCTGAGAATTAGGGAGTGTACTGGTTCAAGTCAATTGGTGATCATGATATTGAGTAAAAATAATTAAGATTTAAATGAAATTTAAATGTGATCTTATATAGCCGTATTAATTAAAATAAAAAAAAAAAGACTCGGGACATGCGAGCGTAAATAGAGCTACATGCTTCCGACTTCACATTTGGGGCTGTCAAAAAAACTCGTTGTTCGCGAATAGTTCATGTTTGATTCGTCATTGAGTTCGTGTTCGATTCGTTTGATAAGTAAACGAGACGAACGTGAATTTTTTTATTTATTTGGTTAGTTAGCCCGACTAAACACAAATAGTGATGCGTTCGTTCTTGTTTGAGTCATTATTGTTCGAAATATAAAATTNACACATCAAATCTATTGTGTGATATAAAGTACATCTTAAGACTGGAAGGAACATTTTATAAGATGGGGTTGATACCCGCAATGCTTTAAGGTGTATGATGGCCTGTAAAAGAAAACATAAAATTAAGTATTGTTAAGATGAGAATGCTCAAGTGGATTGGTGGCTTTACACTTAGAGACAAAATGCCAAATTAATATGTGTGGAATGGTTGGAGTAGTTTCAATGGCAGACAAGATTAGAGAAAGTCATCTTAGATGGTTTGATCAAATTAAACCTTGACCATTTGATGATCCTATTAGCAGAGCAGATGTTTTAAATTTGACTAATATTAAGAAAGGTAGAGGTATGCCTAAAAAGACTTGGGCATGTTGTCTAAATGATGTTCTTTATTAATTAGAATTAAATGAAAATATGACACTCAATAGGACTTAATGGAGAAAAAAAGTTTCATGTAGCTGCTCCAACTAATTGGGACAATGGCTTGTTGTTTTTTGTCATTGTTGTTGCAAATGCTTAAATTTTAAAACACCCTTACAGAAGAAAGGCATGCACTACTTTTGTTGCTGATCAAACAACCTTTTAATGATCCCTTCATTCTCAATGATTGAGTTTTGGTACATTGAAATGTCCCGTCGTATTGCATTTTTTATCACCAAGATATCGTGGTTCAAGGTTCATTGTGTAGGCAAATTCTTTACCTCTTGGAAGAATGGTTCCTAGTTCAACAATTGTTGTAGTGGTACATCAACAACCTTACTCAATGTAGTTAGTGCAATACCCATTTATTCATGACATGCTTGATTAGTTAAAAAATAAGGTTTGATCAACCTTTATAAATTTATTTTCATTTCATGTTCTCATGACATCCATTTTTGGTATACCGTAGTCCTCAACAAGTACTTCTTCCCTTACTCAGTTATTTAAGGTTGACAGCTAGGAGTGTCCATTAATTGTTTAAATTAAAATAAAATCAAATTGAGTATATGTGGTTGGTTGTATTCAGTTTATTAAAGGGTGATTGGGTTGGTTTTGAAATAAGGGATTAGTAGACTGCAGTTTTTAGTTCGATTTTAGAAAAAAATAGTTAAATTGAAAATCAAAATTATAATAATAAATATCTAATTTCAAATTTATGAAATGCCACTCCTTGGTAGATAGTAATACAGCATTGCATACCTATCATTGCAGATAAAACTACCAAACATAAGTGGAACTACCTCACATATCTAGATCTAGTTGATATAGTCTTTGGTGATGCAAACTTCAATCTACATGGGCAATCAATCCTCAGCTCAGACCACTTTTGACGCCAACCCAAAAGGTATGTGCTTGGATGAGTTGTGACGTCCAATTCCAATTTCTAGATCAGAGTGGCTGAAATGAGGTTGTTTTGACTGTTGTGGTCGATGATGACATTGATTACCTTGGGTCCTTAATTAAACAATTTTTCCCATGGGTCCATATTAGAGGATGACCTTGCCATTAGATCATTTTGCATAGTCATCGGGGATGGAATGAGTCCACCTTTTCTAAAAGATGAAGAGCGGTATTGTCGACAACAACAAAATTCTCTTTTCTTTTCCATATTTCTTCCACTTTTCATAGAAGAGCATAGGGGAAAACTTCCTAGCTTTTGATGATGTTAGCAATTAATGTGTAGAGCCCGACTTATAGTTTTGTCGGATGTGATTGTTGGAGTTTCACTAATAGATTATTAGTTTTCTAAATATGGAATGAAATCTTTTTTTACATATGGATTGCAATTTTGTTAAGTTTCATTGATGACGAGGAAGTGACATGACGATTTCAATTGACCCCATGAGAGCGATTCCAAATGAATTAACAATAGTTGTTCTAAGAGATAGTGAGTCTAAGGTAATAGGCACTCATGCAGAGTGTGAGATCGGGTGGCTCAAACTACCTTTGTACAGACGTTGAAAGGAGCATCAACAAGACTAACATTGCATGTTCAATAGGGTCATGAGTTTGAGAATCCGATACTAGGCACATGGCAATCTCAGATAAGAGGATTTCAAGATTCTCAGATACATAGCCTACCTCTTGAGTTGCTCCTATTGAGGGAGGCCCAATATATCATAGATGATGAGCTTTTGAGCTACTTCTGGAAGATTATATAGAGTTATTTAGGTGTTAAAACAAGTTCAGCAATGTACCCACCGATAGGGAGTGAAAAAGGATGGATGAACCACAAAGTTAAATATCATTTTAGGATCTTTGTGAGAGAGAACATTCTACAGTGGGAGCCAGTCTTTCTCGATAAGAAGAAGATGCATCTTCTGAGTGATTATGCCCCAATGTGATTTGGTCTGTCATAGATGTCGTTGCAGAGTTGATTTCTATTGATATACTTGTTTATTAGATATATTTAGCCAAGTACGAGGAGTGGGAGAAACAAATTATAGATTTACTTGCTCGAGATTTGGATCTTGAGAATCTGCGTCATTATGTTGCTTCGGCTCTAGTTGTGCCAAAAGTGAATGAATACTTATTATATTAGCATATGCTCTGGAATGAAAACACAGACATGATTATCTTACCGAGAGTTTGCAACATTTCAGCTACCTTTAAAGGGCCGACCTCACTATATGAGAAAACAAAATCTTCAGTAGATGATGTCGAAGCTGTCCCAACCCCGGGAGAATTACACGGGAGCTTTTCGTAGGGGCGTCTTTGCGACCCCTAATATACTATTTCTATGGTACCACGAATTGGATCGAACACGGAAAAGCTCCTAGCGACCTTGAACCAGTTAGAACAACGAATTGAGGGCTGGCCAAACTTCCTTACGTGGATTTGACTCCTTTCAACAGAGAGCCCGATTCTAATTACCTAGATTATATATTTGATTCCTGTGTTTAGGTTCAGTTTATGGCGTATGTTTTCTGTTGAGACAGTCGTTGGTGTCCTCCTTATCTCTTCTAGGGTTGTATCCAAAATCGGGTGGTGCTCCGGCTATAGCTTGTCTAAGGTGGTGATCTACCTCTAAGGGATAGAGTGGTGCTCCTGTTGTAGCTCGTTCTTTCGGGGTATTCATCTTCGACTTTTCCATCTTCCACATTCCTCCCCTCGCTGCTTAAGCTGCTTTTTCTCACTGGCGGTACTGCTCGGACAACTTTCTGTATTTGTCTTCTCTGCAGTTCTCTGCTTCCCAGCAGCCATCCTTCCTCTCACCTTGCTGCCGTCTTCAGAAACATCGCCCTCCCCCTTTCAACTTATGCCGCCATCCAAAACCCTCACTTCTCCCAATCAACCATGCTGCCGACACCCTAAACCGGCCGCACTCTTGCTGCTGCTGCTCCGTACTTGCCACATTTTTGCTGCCATCGTGCTGGACATCTCTCCCTCATTGACCCCTATTGTTTGGTTGCTGTCCGGACCATTGGAACCCACTCTAGTGCAGTTTTCTGCTCCCAACCGCCTAGTTAACCACTCTGCCACCATCCAAGCGTTTGCCGACCCCACCACCACCCCAGATCCAACCATAGTTGTGTATTTGCTGTTATTTCCGATTTTTGAGTGTCGTGTTATTGTATTTCCCCTTTCAAATGTGTTGGTTGTAACCATTTATTTGCTTTCCACAATAATATTTGATTCTCCTATCATGATTTGGGTTACTCCGGTATCATAACATAAATGCAAAAGGTACAGCACAACAAGCCATGAGCAATTGTTATTTTTTACAAATTATCAATATGCAATATAGTCTCTGGTATTTCTATCATCCACAATTGTCATTAGAGGTATTCTAATTATAAAAATAGACAGCCTTCAACATTTAATCAAAGAAAACTACGAAACCAAATTGAATAAACTTCACACAATTTGGGCATTTGGAAAGGGCAGTTTTAAAGGTAAAATAGTATCTTTTATCTACGATTAAATTGTGAATAACCAAATCCATTATGTTAGACAAGGTAATCATAAAAATTTTATCATGTTATAAAGATACTAAGAATTCCGGTGATAAAATGTGCCAACTTACCTATGCATAAAAATGTGTATTTGAATTTTTAAAGTTAAAATGGTGTTATTTTTTATGTCATTTGTATGTTTTTGTTGTTTTAAATGTAAAATTTAGGTGTTTTATATATGTAAATATATAGGAATTGGGTGGTAAGTATGTAAATGCCCCTTTTTTTTTCTAAGCTGAGTGCAGTTCAGTTTTACACGTTTACTTTTCATTTGCCAATTGGATTTGTGGAAAAATGTTCACTTATATAATTATCATACATTTTCAACTCAATGTCTTTTTTCTTATAAATTCTTTACAGAGCATTCCTTTGTGGAGGATCTACTGGTTTGTTTGTCTATGCATACTGCTTTTACTACTATTATGCTCGGTCGGACATGTCAGGATTCATGCAGACATCCTTCTTTTTTGGTTACATGGCATGCATCTGCTATGGCTTCTTCCTTATGCTCGGTTCCGTAGGTTTCCGAGCCTCGCTGTTGTTTGTTCGTCACATTTACCGGTCAATTAAATGCGAGTAATCCTAATACTCGAACGAAGACACGAGTTTCTTATAAATGCTCCAGCGAAGATAAAAGGATGATGAAGAATATGTCACAGTAAGCTGTAACTTACATCTTTCTTTGGTGTTATTGTTCATTATAAAGTTAGGATGCTGCCTTTTTTATTGTCTTCGCTTTGCTTCCAAGCCTTTTTATTATTATTATTTTTGTCACATAGGTAATTTATGAAATGAACTTTTTTTTATTAATTCATAGGCTTTTATGTTCATCTATCTGAGTTAGTTTTGTTGTATTTTGCTTAAAATGTTGTTGATCTTGTCAATATTGTTATTCTGGAAAACTAGCAAGTGATTGTGCTGTCATAATAGTTAGGGGAAATTTAGGTACACACCACACAAATCTTATTTATTTACATATCCAATGTCTAAACTTATTTTTTTTTATATTATAACATATTGGCGTCATAAATTTATGCATGAAAAATATGTATCTCATTCTTTCGTAATAGTAGTGAAATTTTTTATGCGATAATAAAAACTTTAGGTGCTCTGTATGTAAATACGAAGGTTTTTTTGTTAGATATGTAAATACATGAGAATTAAATTTTCATTGACTATAAATTTGAACTTTTAATGTCCTGTCTTGATTGAATTTTGTTTGGAATAGCTTTACACTTTCTTTTGGGGGTAATTTTTAGTTAAGTCACTCTGCTGTAGAAGTCAAATTTCATCAGTCACTAAAGATGAATAAGCAAATGTAGCGCAGCATTATAGTGCATGAGCTCTGCCAGTTGTTAAGAATTATTCTTTCAGCTCACCTGTAAAAACTATTATCTAATTATTCTTTCAGCTCACCTGGTTGAGATATCCTTGGCCACCAAATATTTGTTATATTAGAGACTTTGTTTGTATGAGGGAAAATTAGTCATTTTTTTGTTTTTATTAGTGTGCGCTAATCATCTCCTATTTATAGGAGGGATTAGGGCTGATGTTAGTATGTAAAGTAATTTTATTTTGGCCTTCTTTTCTTTCTCCCCATTTATTTATAATGGAATAACCATTCCTCGTACATGTAGGTGGACTTGCGCCAAGCCACATAAATTACACCATATTTGATTATTTGTTTGTTTTATTTTTTTTTTCTACATTATTTTGCATAACAATTGTTATCAGAGTTGGATCAGTGTGATTCCGGCAATGTGAGGGTGCCAATTTTGGTGAAGTCGCAGACTTAAGATAGAGATTGGAACAAGTTGGGTTATAAGATCTCATGGCCCAATTTGGGTTGTAAGATCTCATGGCCATGAATAATATCATGTTGTCAGATACTTCAATATACATCACGATAGTGAAAAATACATTGATTAATAAGTTGGTTACGCATCTTGTTGGGATCAATGTGATGAGATCTGACAATAAAGGGAACTTTGGTGTATGGAGATGCAAGGCGATGATGCATTGTGCTCTTTGAATATGGAAGAAATTTTTTATAGTGACGAATGTCCTGAATAGATAACAAAATTAGATTGGTTGAAGATGAACCATATGGCTTGTGACTTGATCCAAAATTGTTTATCTTAGGAGATTAAATATTAGGTGATGATGTAAACTTTTGCAAGAAAATTATGAAGGATTTCAGATAACAAATATCTCCCAAAGATTTGGTTTGAGGCCATAGACTATGTTTGTTAATCTGTCTTCTGTAGCTATTGGGGAGTAGACCCAAAATGAG
The DNA here is from genome assembly GCA_002079205.1 of Phalaenopsis hybrid cultivar. NCBI lineage: Eukaryota > Viridiplantae > Streptophyta > Magnoliopsida > Asparagales > Orchidaceae > Phalaenopsis > Phalaenopsis hybrid cultivar. Next base: position 22,108 of record JXCR01062108.1, on the reverse strand, counting down.
ATGTGTTTAGAGCATCCTGCCAGTGGTTATGAGCACATGATGGTGTGTGGGTATGCAGGTTACCCCCACGTGCAAAATGATAAACTCAATCCACGAGCAAAGAAGATGATGGGATGTTCTCTCTGGTAGTTAAGCATGCATTGATCAGTGTTCTCTTATCACTCGTAGCACAATACAATCTAATTTTGGAGCAACTTAATATGAAGACTACGTTCCTACACTGAGCATTGTAAGTGAAGATTTATATGATGTAGCTGCCTAGATATGAACCCTCAAAAGACTTGGTTTGTAGACTTGAAAAGTCTTTATATGGGTTGAAGCATGCATCAAGACAGTGGAAAGAAGTTTGATCAGTTCTTGATGAGACAAAAGTACATGAAGAGCGAATATGATCATTATGTTTATTTTAAGAAGTTGGCGATATCAGAGGAAAATACCCAAATCACCATGAAAGAACACAATTATTATTACTAAATTCAAAAGGGTGAGTCTCTAGCGACATGAAATAATGACAACAAACGACACAAATCAGAGCATATAAACTCCAATAAGGGTGATGGTAGCAGGTGGGGATGCTGCTTGCAACAAGGAGAGGGAACTAGGGCCGGTGGTAGGGAAACAGAGGAAGACAATAACAAACTGGCAGCCTGTGGGAAGGTGTGGCTAGGGCTGACAGCCTACTGAAGGTAAGCTGGAGGGAGGGTGGCAAGTTGGTGATTGTTGGATTGTGTGGGAGTGGGGGCTGCATAAAGATAAATATCTCGTTTGGGTTGAGCTACAACCGGAGCACCACCCAGACCCTTAGAGACGGTCACGTCCTCGGATGAATTACAGCCGGGGCATCTACTCGCCGTCGAATTCATCCCCCCAGAGGGGAAGAACGCCTCTAAGGTAACACTCAGAAATCTGCAATCATAAAACCTCCCCTTAACCTCAGAAAACAACACCTATATAAAGAGGGGATTAATAGATAAAATTGGTAAAGAGTAGGGTAGGAAAGAGATATAATAAGAATAAAAAAGAAGTTGAGAAGGAAATGAATTATAATAGGAAAGCATCAGGAAAGGAAATGGACTAAATAGGAACAGGGGACCGCAATTACTATATGCAGGTCATATGGATAAGTGTATGGATACGACTGACTATTTATTTGCATTGGTAGGAGGTCCAATCATTTGGAGATCAATTCTTCAATTTATTATTGCTTTGTCTTCTATGAAAATCGAGTACTTGACAGTCACGAAGACGATGAAGGAAGCAATGTTGGCCTACTGGATGAGCTGAGAGTTGATCAAGAGTCTTTGACGTCATTCTGTGATTGTCAGAGTGCGATATTATTGACCTCGAATCTAGTTCATCATGCTCGTACCCAGCTCATTTATATGAGGTACCACTTTATTATGGGTTTGATTGACGACGGTAATGTTTTATTAAAAAAACCAGATATGAAGGAGAAATCAATAGACATGCTCACAAATGTACTATTTGTTCTGTAGTTCGCCTACTGTAGGAGTTTGATGAAATATCTGAGCTCATGATTGATTGACATTTGGGTATTTTGAAAACTATGCAAAGCTTGATCTTTTAGAGTCGGGGTTATGTAAGCATTTATTGGGGTTATGTAAGCATTTATTTTGGTGAAGTCGTTTTGATGTTGGAGCTTATTTGAACATCTCTTATTTATCTATAAATGATAGGCAACGTGGAGAATATTTATTATAAGGGAAAATTACATACCTAGCACACAATTCTTACGTATTTACATATCCCACACTTACTCTCGTATTTACATACATATCATTTTGGTGTTGTAAATCTATGCATGAAAAAATATATATATATTTTTTATACAATACTAAAATTTCAAGTGCTGTGTGCCTAAAAGTGACAATTTAGGCGTGAGATATATAAATACATAAAAATTGGGTGATATGAATGTCAATTGCTACACAAAGTGCTGAACTACCCTTGCAATTTCTGTCTCCTTAGCGGCCCATCAATTCGAAAGGCTTAGATTTTTTCGTGGAGCATTAGTCCGTCTCATAGGGGACCATAAGGGCACGCAGCTGCAGCCTTTTGGCGTACCTCAATCGCAGGAGAAATTTATTTTGTGCGGTCTACGGCCGAACGCCGCGCGATTCACAAAGATGTGGGTCTTATCCGGACCACGTGCGGAGGTGACGGTGAGAGGACTTATGACCTGAAGTTGAGGAGAAAATATTCATTCTTTGTTACGTGTCGTATTACACATCAGTGGCGGGCGACATGATCGTAAGTGATTGGTCGTGCGGAAGTTCGAATGAAATATTTTTTTGAAGAGATGAAAGCTAAATGTATTTTTGGCTCTCTTACTCTTTTTATTTGAAGGATTGAAATTTATTTTAAATATTCTATTAATTTGAAGTTTATTTTTTTTATAAAGATATAGTTTTAATAATTATATATATTAATTTTATGTGAGTAATTAGTGAATATTTTGAAAGGATCCTGGATTAGAGTTTGTGACCTCTATTCTGAGAATTAGGGAGTGTACTGGTTCAAGTCAATTGGTGATCATGATATTGAGTAAAAATAATTAAGATTTAAATGAAATTTAAATGTGATCTTATATACCGTATTAATTAAAATAAAAAAAAAGACTCGGGACATGCGAGCGTAAATAGAGCTATATGCTTCTGACGTCACGTTTAGGGCTGTTAAAAAGCTCGTTGTTCGCTAACAGTTCATGTTCGGTTCGTCATTGAGTTCGTGTTCGATTCGTTCGATAAGTGAATGTGAATTTTTTTTTTT